>JAVSBS010006944.1:76798-103649 GCA_033124195.1 Coracias cyanogaster | reverse complement strand
TCCTAACAGCATGGCACTGCAGTTTCAGATAGTTATCACTAGGAGGACACATAGACCGTGATATTAAGGAACTTAATTGTTTCCCTTTTCGTATGAACTTGTTTGATACTAGAAAATGATGGGTTGAAAGGTTGCCGTATCATAATGTGTTAATTCTGCTATTTTAATTCACCTGAAATTTTAAAAAAGAGTTGTGCAATGGGCTAAAAATAAGCACGATAACATTTGGAAACCTCGCGGTGGTTACTTTGTCGGTGAATCAGAAGAACGCTCGTTGTCGAGGGCGCACGCCAAGCAGTAAGAGATGACATTTAGGTAGAAATAATCCCTTTTTTATCCTTTATTTTCCAATTTTGTATTGCGGGAATTCCTTATGGCTCTTCCTGAAAAGTTCCCGGTGGCTTTGCTGGGCAGGGCTGGGATTTGCTGCGGCGTTTGCTGTCATCTTGATTCGTCTGTAATCTGTTAGTGATTTTTGCAGTGTCTGCAAATAGCTTTTCTTTTATTTGTCTGTATGTGTTTACCTAGAATCTGATCTGCGCTGTCTGTATCAGGTTGAGTAATATGGAAATGAGTCTAATTGATGTCAATAGTTTGTAGACTGCCCGTGTTGCTGAAGCAAGCTGTTACCTAATAAAGATTTTGGAATCTGACTTTTTCCTGTGTAAAATGATTATTGATATCACACATGCAGACTAAGATGGTAACTGGAGCATATGCTTTAAATAAAATGACGCGGGGAAAAATGAAAAATGGTTTCGGATTTAAAGTTAGTGAAGGGTGCGTGAAAAATACCACCAAATGGAGAGAAACTACGACACAGTTTATTAAGAAGTATGATGTTTTACTGCTGTCTAGGGTAGGATCTTACAGGATTCCAGTTTGGGAAGCTCAGTGTGACTTCTGCAAGAGCTGCTGTGCTGCGTAGAAGTGAAAATGCATCGTCTGACTCTTCCAGAGTCGTGATCCCCGGCGCTGCAGAAAAGAGCACAACCCAGTTTTAAGGATTTTTGGGAACTTAAGGGTTTTTCACCAATAGATCCAGGGAAGATTAAATGGTATCGTAATAAAAAAATACTATTTCTGAACTTGATACAACTTCACATCTTCAGGTTCATGAACTTTCTGTAGATTTAATTTGAAAACAAACCACTGACTCTGATAAAATTGGTGGTCTGGAATTGTTGCATAGTTGCTTTATTGAATTCTCTCTTTGAACGTGCTTGTTCCCCTTCCTCTGTGATTCTTCACACCTTTGCTGGTGCTCCTGGTACCTGCTCTGCAGCTCACTGCTCATTTTCTTGCAGACTGTAATTCCCGTCCATCCATTTGGACTCTCTCAGTTCAGTCGACTTTATTATTATTTTTCATGGGAATCACTCTGCTTTATAACAAGAACTCGGTCTTCTCTGTGAGGCCCTTAATTCTCCAAAAACAAGAACCCAGCGTGGTTCCAGACTGTCAGTGCAGGACTGGGCATTCTGCAGATCTCAGGCTTTATCCTCCATGGATCATTTAATTCTTCATAATTTATTACAAGCTTGTCAAGGGAACCTTTTTTCTATTTTTTTTTTTTCCCCCCAAAGTGTTGCTGCTGGGGATTCTGCAGAGTCTGTATTTAATTTTCTGTATTTTGTAGAACTCTCTAGAAGTCTGGAGTAGGACCTGACTCAGCAAAGTAATTGTTTTGCTACCTAAATTTTAATTAATGAGGCTTTTCTAATTCAGATCTTCTGAAGGAAAAAAAAAAAAGACAAATAATCACTCAAAATAGCCTAGAATACTGTAAACTATGATTAAGTATGATCATAAATGCTGTTACTGCTTGTTAGGTCACTAGAGGTCTGCGCTGCTTTTTTGTAGATGATCTCGTTCCAACTTTGAAAAGTTTTGAGGATAGAAGGTAAAGCCGAGACCCTCTGTTATTACCCAGATAAAAAAACCAAAATCCTTTTTACCTCAGTGAGGAGGATGAGGAGGAGCCTGCGACACTTCATTGTGGAATGTGCAAGATGAGGGGGTTTTTGTCGGTTTTTTCCTTCCCCTTTTTTTTTTTCCTCCAACAGTTGGATGAAATGCAGGGTACTGAGGAGCTCCACTGGACTAAGGGAGTGAAAAAAGCTGCTCTTGAGATGATTAAATGCTGAAATCTGGTTCTTGCTCATACCAGAGAGTAGCTGCTGGTGCTATCAGAGGAGTAACACAGAGTGTAATTGGAGTATCACAGAATATTCGCAGCGTTCTCAAAAGGCAGTTGTGTGTTGGTAAAAAAAAAGTAAGTTTTGGATTCTTCAGGCTCTTTAAATTAGAAAATTGCTTGCTACAATTCTATTGAATTCATACAAGTTTATTTGATTAGGCTTTTGTTTTACAACGTAGCAATTTTTAATCTTTGGCCAAAAACGAGTCCTTTGGAAGTCATTCAAGGCATCCCATTAAGATAATGATTCAGATTTGGAGAGAGACTTTCCAAAACAGATCAATCCTGAAATCTTATTTTTGGGAGTGAAATCCTATTAAATAACACCTCATGAGTTCAACTGGGAGAGTTGCTGGGACGGACTGGGAAGAGTGGTCAGGGCAGGGGAGGATGCAGGAAGGCAGGAGGGCATCCGATGGGCAGGCACTTCAGAAGGAAGCCGTGCAGGTGGCTCTACTACTGCGAGGGTTAGTACTTGTGGTGTAACCCATGAGGATACGTGTAGCACGAGGAGTGCTGTCCTATGGGAAACCCTGATTTCTGCAGCCTTCAGACTCCGTTGTAATTGATCGGCGAAACTTGCGTTTTACAGCCTATGAGGTGTTAGAAGGAGGAAATCAAGTAAGAAACGGCTTCGGAGCCCTGGAGCATGGACTGGAGAAAAGGATTCTTGGCTGAAAGGACTCCCGGGCTGAGGAGGTTTAGACATAGTGTTGTTACATACCAGCTTTTCTCAGCTGGCTGCCAAAACTGAAATACTTCTCTAAAGTAGCTGCAGGTTTATTTCCAGAATATAGAGGATGAAACGTTCTTTTCCAATCAGAAGACCAAAAAAAAAAAAAACCCTTACCTCGAGACCAAGCAAGGTTTGTCCGTCTCCACATATCTAAGGATTTTTATGCTGAGGGATTTGATGCAGCTTCTCCCTTTCTGCCCATTTCTGCTGGTAGAACCCTGAAAGAAGACACCCGTTCTGCAGAAGTCTAGCAGCACTTCTAAGATGCAGTCTTCATTTATATTTTTCAAAAATTCAAAGGATAAAGCAGAAATCCTACAATGTATTTTACAGTCGTAGAGAACACTCAATTAAGGGTTTTCAGGTGTTTTGTAGAAGTCTGTCTTCATATTGCTGTACTCAGTAGGCAATCATTTTTTTCCCTTGTACTTTACATTAAAGCCTTTTTTCTTTCTTTTTTTTTTTCCTTCCCCTCTAGTATATTTTAACTGAAAGTTTTTTTTTTTTTTTTCTTTGGTAAGTGGATTTTCTGATTCAGTGGCACAAGCGGTCGCAGCATTGGGATAGCAGATGAGTTTGGGGATGGCAATTAACTGACCTTTGTTACACAAGAGAAGCAATTTCAGCACCAAACAGCGTCTGCGTGGTTGTGGAGATCGTGCTGAGAGCTGGAGCAAAGAACCTAATGCTCTGCCCTAGGACACAAACTTTACCCTAATTAATCTGATGATCAATTTTGCTGGAGATCCAGGGCACGGGAGTTGCTGAGAGCACCTTGGGTTGCAGAAGGGTGTTTGTATCCTTTGTTTTGACACGTCTTACAGGAAATGTTAGATGTTTAGGTCCAGTGCAGTTGGTTTGTTGAAGGTGAAAGGTAGTTGGAACAACACGGGATTAAGGAAAGCTTTCCGGTCTGTTCATGTGACCTGTCTTAACAGCTTTTAACCAAACAGTGGAAAAGTACAGGAGCGTGTCTGCAGACGTCGTGCAGTCGGTGTCTCCCAAAGGCATTTCCAGGGCCTTCATTTGTTTCTGGTGATTTGTATTAACTGATACCGGTTTCTGGAGTTTCAGAAGAGCCTTGGCATATTCCTCGACTTGAAACGGAAAGAGTGGCAGAAAAAAGGGGGAGGATGAAGGAGAGACCCTGGAGTATTCATCCTGGGGTGGAATAGGATGCTTGTGTAGAACTGTGGTAAATGCACGTGTGGAAATGGGGGCTGGAGTCTGTTCAGTGCTTGAGGGTTGGTCAGGAGGTTTTTGCAGCAGAAACGACACCCAGGGAGGTACAGAGAGAGCTCTGAGACTCCATTTCTTATCGGTTGTCTCAGTGCTGTTGGCCACTGTCGCCCAGCTCACTTCTCACCACAGGACTGATAAGTTTACCTGGAATTATGTTGCCATATTTCAAGAGATGTCTTGACATTTCTTGGGAAGAGAAAGGTGACTAACATTAATGTACCCAAACAGGAAAGGAAGCATGTTATTCCTGGTAGTTCAGGGTATTATTCTCTTCTGTGGAATACTTCAGAAGCAGTTGAACTGCTACCAGGAATGACAAGTAGGAAGTTTTGAAGGGAGTGCGGTGATCAGACTTGATTGTACATACTTGAAGTCAAACCCCGTGCTGACACTGGATCAAAGTCAGGGAAGTGCATGTTAAAACAGCACAGGATCTTTTCTGTGTCTTCACATTTCAAATATTCAGTAATCCATAATTTTCATATTTGTTAGGTTAAGAAAACTTTGGAGTTGATTTGCATTTGGTTGGGGTTTTTTTTGAGTTGCAAGCGCTGCTGTGGGAGGTTGGGTTTTGTTGGTGATTTATACTTTCTGAATGCTTTAGGGGTGGTGCGAGAGGACACAGAACTTGTTTTTGAACCCTGGCGTCCCATTACACCGTCTGTACAGTTCTGATGGTTGTAGGTCACTGAGCTGTCAGGGCTGTAAGGATGAAATGAGGCAAATTGCTGCATGTTGTGCATAAGAGAAGTTGTATTTTTCTACCAGCGTTTCATGACATTGTTCTCTTGTCTAAGGTTCTTGCCTATCTATTGTTTCCTGGTTAGGTATAAAAGGCTCAGCGGTTTCAGAAAGTAAAATCAGATGTGATGGTTCATTTCTCTCATGGAATGGTGGAAATACAATCTTTTCAACAGAGAGAGGTTGTGGTCAGACTGGGAAGGCAGGATGTCTTGGTCCTCACCATCACTTCCTTGGGTGATGACCATGGGGTCAGCATCTCTTTAATATTTGGGGCTTGTGTATATCATTTTTGATAGCAGAAGTACAAATCAACTCTTCCTCTTGCCAAGGTTTTCATGTTTTGGACAAGAGCATGCTTTGAATTTGCCTAAGAAAAGCCCATGAGATTGATTCCTCCAGGAACACTGGTGGAGTTGAATGACTGGGAGACCTTGTGGCCTTTCAGTACTTAAAGGGGCCTATCAGAAAGATGGAGACAGACTTTCTAGTAGGACCTGTTGCAACAGGACAAAGTATAATGGTTTTAAACTAGAAGAGGGGAGATTTAGACTAGAACTAAGGAAGAAATTTTTTGGTGCTGAAGGTGGTGAGACACTGTCCCAGGTTGCCCAGAGAGGTGGTTGATGCCCCATCCCTGGAAACCTTCCAGGGGAGGTTGGCCGGGGCTCTGAGCAACCTGCTCTGGCTGAAGATGTCCCTGCTCAGTGGAGGGGGGTTGGAGTAGATGACCTTGAAAGGTTCCTTCCAACACAAAATGTTCTAAGATTCTGACTGTATCTGAGCAAGCCACTCTAGTCGCTTTACTATCAGTAAAGAAGTTTAGGATGCGATTCCCAGTTTTCTCATGGAGAGACTGTATTCAGTGAAATGAACTCTGCTAAAGGCTCCATACTTTTAACTACTTCTCCTTTCCCTACAGTGGGTACCTAGACAACTGGTTTAGATGTGGACACCTGCATGGTAGAAGTCAAGCAAGCCCTTTCCCAGTAGTATGTGAGTAGATCACTGTGCTTTGTAAGAAATGTGGCTTTTTACAGAGGTTTGTGGTGATATTCTGCAGAAATCTAGAGTCTTTGTTGTCCCAAATGAGCTCAGTATAACCCAAAATAGGCTTTTGCCGGCAGAACGGAGAATTAATATCCCACATCTTTTTTTTTTTCATGTGCGCATTTATCTGGAATCATCCTTGGGTTGTATGAATTGAGCAGTTGCAGGGGGATGTACTGGGCTGGAATAAAATCAGCCTGTACTGTTAAACTCTAAATGCATAATCGAAGGCACAGGGTGGCCTTGGTCACGGCCAGTCAAATCCCAAAGGTGATCTCAGTGAGTTTTATTTTCTTCCTGTAATCACTCCACAATGCGGTGTCCTGCTAGTCATAAAGTACTTGTATCGCTTACGGAGATAGTGAATTGCGGGGCCGTGTTCTAATGACTTTGCCATCTCTGAAAATGCCACCTGCTGTTGAAATAATGGGGAAAAAAGTTACAGTTGAGTCAAATTGGTGAAATTAGTGCATGTTTCAACCTTCCTATAAAATCTGAGTGCTCTCCTGAGGTGATTGGGAAGGATCTTTCCCACTTAATGCTTGCACCTAGGTGTAAATGTTAGAATAGAGTAGAAAAGAGTATTTCAGTTGGAAGGGACCTACAAAGATCATCCCGTCCAACAGCCTGACACGTTCAGGGCTGACCAGTAGCTCAGAGTTAAGGTCGTTGTCCACATGCCTCTTGAACAGTGGCAGCCACCACCTCTCTAGGAAGCCTGCTCCAGTGTGTGGCCACCCTCTCAGTGAAAAATGCTTCCTGGTGTCCAGTCTAAACCTTCCCATACGCAGCTTTGAACCATTCCCACATGTCCTATCACTGGATACCATGAAGAAGAGCTCAGCACCTCTCTCTCTCTCTCTCTCTCTCTCTCTGTCTCCTCCTTTTCTCCAAATCAGGCGAACCCCGAGTCTCAGCCACTCCTCACAGGACATGCCTTCCAATCCTTTCCTCAGTTTTGTTGCCCTCCTCTGGATGCCCTCAAGAACCTTCAAATCCTTCTTAAATGGTGTGGCCCAGAACTCCACACAGTAGCCAAGGTGAGGCCACAGCAGTGCTGAATACGGTGGGATGTTCACCTCTTTTGACCAGGTGGTTTCACCGTGTTTGATGCACCCCAGGATGTGGTTTGTCCTTTGGGCTGCCAGGGCAGTCTGGTGACTCTTACTGAGCTGCTGTCAACCAGCATCTCCAGGTCCCTTTCTGCAAGGCTGCTCTCCAGCCACTCCTCTCCTAATTTATACCTGTGCCTGGCGTTACTCCATCCTAGGTGCGGAATCGGGTGCTTGTTAAATTCCGTCCCACTAATCATAGCCCAGTACTCCAGTCTGTCTCGATTTGCCTGCAAGGCTTCCTGTCCCTCAAGAGTCAACAGCACCTCTTGGTTTGGTATCATCAGCAAACTTGCTAACGGTGCATTCAACTCCTGCATCCAGGCTGTTGAGAAATACATTGAACAGAACTAGCTCTAGGATGAAGCCCTGAGGAGACTACAAGTGATGACCACTTATTGGCCAGGTGTAGCCCCATTTGTTGCAGCTCTGAGCCCAGCCCTTCAGCCGGTCCTTCACCCAGTGCACCATGAAACAGCTCATGCCACAGCTGGACAACTTGTCCAGAAGGATACTGTGAGGGACACTATCAAAAGCCTCACTAAAATCCAGAAAAACTACCTCCATCGCCTCCCCTCATCCATGCAGGACGTCACATGAGTTCCACAGGACTTTCCCTTGGTGAACCCATGTTGACTGTGGCTGATGATTGTGTTATTCTTTAAATGCCTTTCAACGGTACCCATAACAGTGTTCTCCATAACTTTTCCAGGAACTGAAGTTAGACTGACAGTCTATAGTTGCTGGGTCTTCTCTCACACCCTTCTTGTAAGTTGGAATAACATTGGCTAGCTTCCAGACGGCAGTGACCTTTCCACACCCCCAGGACCTCTGGCAGATGATCGAGAGGGGGCTTGTGCAGCTGTACGGTGCCATGTGTGATTCCTTGTATCTTTTTCACAGCAGAATCATGGGTGTAGTTCTGCTGGTTTGATGGTGGAACTTGTGCAAAGGGGCTACTTCAGTTCTTCCCTGAAGAACAGGGAGGTGTTACCCTGAGGAAGTGAGTGCCTCTTTGCTGGATGGTGCATCTTCTTGACACTTGCTGGTATTTCATAGAATCATAGAATGGTTTGGGTTGGAAGGGACCCTTAAAGGCCATCTAGTCCAACCCCCCTCCACTGAGCAGGGACATCTGCAGCTAGAGCAGGTTGCTCAGAGCCCTGGCCAACCTTACCTGCAATGGTGCCAGGGATGGGGCATTGATGGCTTCTCTGGACAACCTGGGCCAGGCTCTCACCACCCTCACAGTGAAGAACTTTATTATATGTAGTCTAAATCTACCCTCTTTTAGTTCAAAATCATCACCCCTCATCCTATCACAACAGGCCCTGCTCAAAAGATTGTCCCCATCATTCTGATGGGTGCCCTTGAAGTCCTGCAAGGCCACCAGAAGGTCTCCCTGGAGCCTTCTCTCCTCCTGGCTGAACAAGCCCAACTCTCCCAGCCTGGCCTCCCGGCAGAGGGCTTCCAGCCCTCCCATCATTGCTGGGGCCTCCTCTGGCCCCGCTCCAGCAGGTCCATGTCTCTGCTGTGCTGAGGACTCCAGAGCTGCCCCAGCACTGCAGGGGGCTCTCCCCAGAGCGCAGCAGAGGGGCAGGATCCCCTCCCTGCCCTGGTTCTTGGTGGTGGTGGTTGCACAGAATCACTTTCTGCGCAAGTAGATGTTTCTTGCCGCTAGTTTAATTACCATGGATTATTTTAGGTATCGCATTGATGACATGGGTGAGCAGAAGGAAGCGGAATGGGGTTGTCATGACTACTGCAATTTTTAAAAGTTTTTGTTCTTCCACTTAAAAATATTTTTATCTCTAATTTTTTTTAGAGATTAAAAAAACGTGCTTCCCTGATTGCAGGTTACCGGTCAAACTTCAGACTTTCCCAATTCTAGCAGAGACAGTTTTTGAAGACGTTTTCTCACAAAGGATGAAAAGAAAGAGCAATTCTCTCGGCAACTTACATAAAGGAAAATCGGGTTAGTTTAATACTCGTATAATAGTTGAGTGCAATTTGTTTCGGTGCTTGCACAAGGGCCTGATTTGTTTCAGATCATGGTTTTGCACAGAATTTCTCTAGAAGTTTTAAATGCTGATAGTTTTTGCTTGAACTAGTAATTTCTGTGAGCTTGCAGCTCCTACTACTACCAGTAATTTCATAGTTTTATTTAAATCAGTGTAACTCCTTCAAGTCTATCTTGCAATGCTCACGCCTTAGTTGTGGTTAGAACCGAGTTTCTCTTGTGCAACTGATTCAGGCCTGTAATTATCGTGTATCAAAGGGAAGACCGAAGTAATTTAAGGTATTTTCAGTCATTCAGGGGGGCAAATTAACTTTATGACTAATTGAGTAAACAGATTACTCTGTTGCCTGAGAGCGGGTGTCTTTTGTTATCTGGTACATTCATTGTTGACCTTTGCGTTACTTGGACCGTAAAGGCGGTAGCGGAGGGACGGATGTGGTTCAGAATTCCCGTGCCATCCGTACGTTGTCAAATGGGAATCTTCCTCCAATGAGCAAGTCTGGTCTAGCTTTTAAAACAGAGGAGGAATTTTCTATTTTTTTTAAAAATGTATCCATTAAAAACTTTTTTTTTTAGTTCATCCATAAACATATATATTTCTGTGAATAGTGCCTAGATAGTTCCCGATGGGATTTAAGCGGATTTCTGCCTCTGGCCTCTTTTCTGTGCTTACTCAGCAGCGTCTGCAGCTCTCTGCGTTGGTTCCCAAGCCAGTTTTAGCTTGTGTTGATGATATAACTAAGTCATCCCGAGCTGAAAATGGTTTAATTTGTCCTGTTTCTCAGCCTAACAAATGATCTCTGGCTGAATTTTATGTCAGACGAGTAGGGTGCTACTTGTTCCCTAATGAGCTCAGCCTCCATCTTAAACTGTCTGACTGTCAGTGTTGGAACTGAAGAGTACAGAAATTATTCCTCTGTTGTCCTTTGGTCCCTGGTGTCTCGTAATATTTTGAAGACCCCACGTGCAGTGCTGGGGCAGCTCTGGAGTCTTCAGCACAGGAGAGACGTGGGCCTGGTGGAGAGGGGCCAGAGGAGACCACAATAATGGTTATAAGGATGGAAGCCCTCTGTTGTGAGGGCAGGCTGGGAGAGTTGGGGTTGTTCAGCCTGGAGAAGAGAAGGCTCCAGGGAGACCTTCTTGCAGGCTTTGAGTATCTGAAGGGGGCCCATTGGAAGGATGTGGACAAACTTACTAGCAGAGCCTGTTGTGACAGAACAGGGGGTGATGGTTTTAAACGAAAAGGGTAATTTAGACTAGAGAGAAGGAAGAAGCTCTTCACTGTGAGGGTGGTGAGAGCCTGGCCAGGTTGCCCAGAGAGGTGGTTGATGTCCCATCCCTGGCACCATTGCAGGTGAGGTTGGCCGGGGCTCTGAGCAACCTGCTCTAGTTGCAGATGTCCCTGCTCCCTGCAAGGGGGTTGGACTAGATGACCTTCAAAGGTTCCATCTAACCCCAAACCATGATGATACTGCAGTTCTGCTGAGGAGCTTCTGTCTGAAGTCCCACAACTGAGCCACTTAAAAGAGCAAACCTACACCAGAGGATGTGAATTTGTAGAGTGTAATAAGACTTTAAAGACTCCTGATGGTGAAGATATTTCTGTGCAGAGTCCTCACTTCCAGTACATGCTTAGAGCTGGTTTTCAAGCTCTGTGACGCCAGCCAAGCAGTTTGGTGTGGTAAGTGATGAGCTCGTATCTCCCGGCATCCTTCTTTCACATCCTGTGTATCGATGCCTGTTCTCCCCACTACCTGACCACACTTCTCCAATCCATATTCTGTCTCTGTGTCTTGCATTTAAAAGCAGAGTTTGCCGGTGGTGTAGATTAACTCCGCTTTGCCGCAAGGCACATCAAGCGGGAGAGATTTTAAAAGAATTCTGTTTCCCTGCCCTGTACCTGCTTGCTCCATTTCTGCTGCTCTGCCAGGTGTTGCTCCAGAAGTCAGCTATCTTGTGGTTAAATGAGCATAATCGTTATTTTAAAATGAAAACAGAATTTTCACAGAAACTGGCAGCACTAGAAAAATGCTGCTATGTGCCCTCGGTGGATTATTTTTTTTTATATTCCAGGGTGTTTGTGTGTGTATATGACAGAGGCTGAAAAAGAGAGAATTGATTGTGTGGGCCCTGGCAGCAGGCCACAGTCTGAAGGCCGTGCTCTGCATCGCTTCTTCCTCTTCCTTCGTTGCCTTGCAAAACGTATGGGCTCAGCTATATAAAATAATACATTTATTTCAAAACTGTGTTAAATGAGCTCTTCTTAGTCACTCAGCAGTTCTGAAACGCTGCCAAGTGCTACAAGTCTTGTAAATTGATAGATTTTTTTTTTCTTCCCCTCTTGCAAAGGATGAAATACTGTACAGTTACTGAGGCAGAGAGAAAGCGTCTTTCTTCACCCATAACATGCTGAAGCTTGAGGAAAGATGCTAAAAGCCAAGCTTTCTATTTTGACCCTCCTCCTTAGTGCTTCTGAATGCAAAGATTCCTACTCGGAGGCTGGCTGCTTGTGGCAGGCAAAATTATCATTCGCTGCGCTCGCAGCGGAGTTTTGACGAGGTCGGTACCCGGTTCTAGCACAGCACGGCTCCTTCTCCCTCCCCGCCAGCTCGGTAGCAGGAACGAGCGAGACTTCTGCTGCTTCCCTTCGAATGAGGTACGGATTCCGTTGTTTCTCCGTGAAGAAATTGGATGTAACCCCTGGACACGTTCCAAGCAGGGGTATCATTAAGTTTGATTCTTGCTTCCAACTGTTACAGCATGCTGGTATGACAGGAGTGGGGAGAGAGCTGAAATATATGTGTGTGTGTATATATATATTTATTTTCTTTTTTTTTTTACCCAAGATAAAGGCAGAAGGACCTGTTAGATAATTTAGTCTGACATTTAGGGTATTGCACGTCGTTCTGTGTAACTGTTAGTCCCTGCTTTGAGCTCAGTAGCTGATGTTTGACTGAAGAATTAACAGGCGTTTGTCGGAAATCTTTTGGAAAGGCATGCTGCCTTATTTTGAAGCTACTTAGAAATGAAGATTTCAACATCTCTCCTAGCAATGAGTTGTATTGGTTAAACAGTCTGTGCTGCTTTCTTTTCTGTTGTATTTTAATGCATTTCTAACTCAATATAGTCTCTAGTTTTCCGTAGTTTCATTGGAATTTTAAGCCGGCAGAGCTGCTGAAAGAAGCAGTCAGCTTCTCCCAGTCGTTTGTTCCTGCTGGTGCGATCTAGGCACCAATCCCAGGTTCTGGCCTGGTCTCAGACCCAGCAGCAGCAAAACCAGATGTGTCCAGAGTCAGCACCAAGATCTAGGTCACAGCAAAGCTGTGCCCTAACAAACGAGGAGGAGCAGGGATGGGAGTGAACAGTCAGGGATGAGAAAGAAGTGAAGGTGACTGGCCCAGCAGTAGATGGTGAAACCATGGAGTTACTTTAAACTCTTGATTCTTGGGCGTTTTCTGCTCAAAATAATCATGTTCTAACAGTGGCTTGTGTTGCTCCGCAGCCAGCAGCGTGTCTGTGTATCCACAGCCTGATCCTCGTGCTGTTAACGTCACAACGTCACATCCAGGTGTCCGTCAGAACGCTGGAATTAAAAATGCAGTTGTTTGGTGTAGCAAAAAAGCCCTTCAGAAGGAGGTATTGTCAAGGGGTTAACGTTTATTTTGTTGACAGATTTTTAGTATCTGTGTTGCAGTAATTGGCAATTAACTCAAGGGAAAAAGGCTTTGAACTGTTTTACTAGAGAGCTTATATGAAGCCAATTAGTGTTAGCAGGTTGAAAGTGGAAATTCTCAGCATGTTACTGTGTTTAGCAAACTTTTTTCAAAAAAATAGCCTTAAACATAGAAACGTATATTTATTAGGTAACAGGATGTGTTAAGACCTAGACCTAGCTGTTGAGCAGTATTGATACTAAACTAGGTGAACTGTGCAGTAAATAAAATCTTTTTTTTTTTTCTCTACTAATTATTTCTCTTAAGGGAGCATTTTGTTAAGAGATCTCTGTGTCAGCTCTCACGTTTTGAAAAACCTACCATGGTTCTGAGTAAGAGATGAGCAGGCTGATGATGCTCTTCATCTGATGCTTGTTGTCTGCGCGTCCTCTGGAGTCTGAGGAAGGGTGCGGTTTTCTGAGATGCAGAAGGTGGAGCTCTGAAGGATGTGCTCCCAGGGACAAGTCAAGCCCCAGCAACATGAGATCATCCAGCCTGGGCAAGGGAAGGGCTCCAAACGCAGGCTGTCACCACAAAGCACCCAGGAGTTTGTCCCTGTGTGCGCTTGTGTAGCGATGAACTAGAAAGGTAGAAGATGCACCAGTCTTCTGGGGCATCACACGCTGATGTTCTCTATCTAAGGAAAAAACGTCTCTTCCAGATACTGCTGAAAGTGTTGACAGAATTTTTTTTTTTAAGTGCTGTCAAAATGCCTTTTTGTTTGTTTGCTTGCCTTTAAGTTTACCAGTGACTCTTACTACAGTGAAAGTTGTTATAAAATTGTGGTGCCTTTTCTTCCCAAAAGATTCCAGTGTTTAGGCAACAGTGCTGAACGGATGAGGCACGAAGTCGTTATTTCTTGCTCTTCAACATGTCGATTCTGTGTCTCTTCTGGCAGCACAGTGCAAAACTACATTTCCTCAAGACTATTCCCTCTTCTTTTGAACTGGATTTAGGTTTGGATGAGCTGATGGTGCGTTATTTCATCAGGAGTTCATCTTCACAGGTTCGGTCTGGTACAGATCCCCTTTTACACATGGGGACTGATGAACATGGTTCTAGAGGTATGTTTTGCCAGAGGCTCTTTATCCTTCTGTCCTTGCTTTAGGGGTTCCTGACAGCCCAGTTTGTCAGAGCTGTTGCCACCACTTAAGGAGAAGGTGAAGAAACCACTTCACTTGGGATCTGAGTCATTGTAGAATTGCTCTGGTCTAGAGACCTTCAAGATTGTCAAGTCCAACTGTTAACCCAGCACTGCCAAGTCACCGCTAAACCACGTCCCTCAGCATCACATCTCCACGGCTTTTAAATCCCTGGGCAGCCTGTTCCAGGGCTTGCCGACCCTTTCTGGGAGAAATTATTTTCTTCTGTCCAACCTAAACCTGCCCTGGTGCAGTGTGAGGCTGTTTCTTCTTGTCTGTCACTTGCTACGTGGGAGAACAGACCCACGGCCAGTGTAAATAACAAGCTTCAACTCATAATCTTAAAAGCCACCATCTGATTTTGGGCTTAGATGAAGGTCCTTGAAGCTCTCCAGCTGCAGTTGTCCTAAAGATGTTCTGCTGCACCTCTTCTTTGGCTGTCTTCACCTTTACTTGACTGATCCTCCCAGCTTTGTTACCTGTCTTCTCATCTCCTCCTACAGTTGCTGGTTGGCACATGTATTCTTGAGCATCCATGTCCCAGGCAAAGTGTCTTATGTCTTGATTGTTCTTTTTTACATCTGCTTTGTATATTTTTTTTGTTGTTGAATCTGTGAAAAATCTGCTTGGGTGAAAATCTTCTGGCCACCTGTGATTTTATAGGGGAAATTCCCACATTTCTCATTTAAAACTCCCACATTAGGTTTTTATTGAAGACACAGAAGGGTCTGTATTGTGTTTATTCCGCTTTGTTTCGGTGCTTGTTGTGCAGGGATGTATTAACCTGGCAAAGCTGTAAAATTGCAAAGTTGTGGTGATCTTCACTGGAGGTGGAATAGTTAAAAGAAGGCTTTGCGTTCTGGTTTAGATGCTTGTTCTTCAAGAATATGCCTTTTTATTTATCAAACACTTGCAAGTAAACCGTAAAAAAACATAGTAAAGAGCAAATAATGTTCTTCACATCACAAGATCTTTTTTTTTTCCTTTGTCAAAAGATGGGATTCTTGCCAGCCATAAAAGTTTCCAGAAGATTGCCTCTATTTCCCCCTTAGTATATTTAAAATAGTCAAACATAGAAAATTATTGGCAAGCTTTCTCAAAAAAGGTATCCGGGTTTGATGCATCTTGCTAAAAGACCGTTTAACTCCTTTTCAGGTAGAAAATAAGGGTATGAGAAGGGAAGATGAGTAAACAGAGCTAAAATAGACTTCTCGTTTTAGAAAGAATCTCAAATGATGAATTGCTTCTGGAACCTTACTCTGGAACTGCCTTTGGAGTCAATGGGAGGCTTTAACCTTCTTTTCCCAGGAGGCCAATGAGGCTCATTCTCATTATGGGGCCTCTCTCCTGTTGTGTGGATGATCTACAATATATGTATTGAAAAAAACATTCCAAGCATTACATTAAAAGGAAGTCTTGTACTTGGTAAAAGGTGACCATGTGCATCCTTCAAATGCTGAAAGCACAAGAGGGATGTGGCCAGACTGGATTGATGGGCAGAGGCCAATGGGATGAGGTTCAACAAGGCCAAGTGTTGAGTCACAACCACCCCCTGCAATGCTCCAGGCTGGGGGAAAAGTGGCTGGAAAGTCCCCAGTGGAAAAGGACCTGGAGGTGTTGGTTAACAGGCGACTAAAATTGAGCCAGTGTGTGCCCAGGTGGCCAAGAAGGCCACCAGCATCCTGGCTTGTCAGCGCTAGTGTGGCCAGCAGGACTAGGGCAGGGATTGTCCCCCTGGAGTGGGCGCTGGGGAGGCCACGCCTTGAATCCTGGGAGTTTTGGGCCCCTCACTCCAAGAAGGACCTTGAGGGGCTGGAGTGTGTCCAGAGAAGGACAGGGAAGCTGGGGGAGGGTCTAAAGTACGAGTCTTGAGAGGAGCAGCTGAGGGCCCTGAGGTTGTTGAGCCTGGAGAAAAGGAGGCTCAGGGGAGACCTTCTGGCTCTCAACAACTCCCTGAGAGGGGGATGGAGCCAGGTGGGGGTTGGTCTCTTCTCTAAATAACAAGCCTCAAGTTGTGCAAGGGGAGGTTTAGATTAGATCCTGGGAAAAATTCCTTCCCTGCAAGGGTTGTGAAGGCCTGGCCCAGGCTTCCCAGGGCCGTGGTGGAGTCCCCATCCTTGGAGTGATTTCAAAGCCGTGGAGATGTGGTGCTGAGGGCCATGGTTTAGTGGTGACCTGGCAGTGCTGAGTTAACAGTTGGGTTTGATCTTAAAGCTGTCCTCCAAGCAGAACGATTCTGTGATTGTGTGATTTATCCAGGAAACATCAGCTGCCTAGTCCACTGAGGAATGTGGTTGTGGCTGTGTATCAGTTCTGTGCATAGCAAATCTTGAAGGCTTTTTTTAGGGGAAAAGAATTTGTAGCTAGAAAAACCACAGTATCATAATTAATGGTCATTAATTCTCCAAACCTACTAATTTATCTGTGGGTGAAGCCAAGAAATGAAGAAAGAACTTTGAACTAAGAAGCATGGCTGGAGCTTCAACATACCTTACTGACAGAAACCAACCAGGAATTTCCACTGAGGAAGAAGGGAATTAAGAACCCAGATGTGGTTAATTAAGGTTTGGGCAATCTCACCTTCCTTGGTCCTTTCTGAAAACCCCAGTGTAGGATGCGTCATGAGCAGTGTTTGAATTACTTGCATCTTGCTGCCTACACTGAGAAGATTATTCCCTGTGTTGTGCTGTCCTGGTTGCTCAGTCTTCCATCAGATGCAAGTCTTTGGTAGGAGGGAGGTCTTTGCATTCCCTGAGGGCATCTGAGCATACTTCTGAGGGGAAGCTTTTCAGAGGGGGAACCTGCGTCAGGAGTGGAGACTGAGGAGAGGAGAAAAAGAACAGGCTCAGTAAATGCTCCAACACAGAAGCAAAGACTTTCCTTCAGGTATGCACAAGGATTATGCAAAATTAGGTTGTTAATGGATTGAGAACAAGCCTGGGAAAAAAACCCCCAAACCACAGTGGACTAGAGGAGTTGCTTAAAAGTCTTTTATTCATCTTGCTTTTAGTTTTAATCTTCAAGAGTTCCATGTTTTATGTATTTTTTTTTTTTTTTTTTAGTAACTCTGGAGTTTAGTGCTTTTAGTGTTTTGATGATGCTTCCTCTGAAGAAGAGTGCAGGCAGCTCCTCCAAGCACTTGGTGACTCAGGGTCTCCTAGCAGTGGTGGTAGAGACAAGATGTGGATCTGAAGGCAGCCCTGGGCTCTGGGGCTGAAACTGGAAGTGAGCAAAGATGTACGTCCCCTGAAGACCAGGGCACAAGGCTTTGTTTTATTTATACTTTGAAGAGACAGCAACACAGAAACATCCCCTCGAGCCCAGGAAAGAGCTGCAGAGAGCGTGACGTCTTTCTTCAAAGGGTTGGCCAAAACCTCAGCTAGTGGAGCTCCTTTTTGATCTAGGTGTCTTTGTAGCACCGAAGAGGGATGAATGTTAGAGAACCTGAAAGAAATCAAAGTCAGGCATTGGATTAATCTCGTGGCTGAGATGTGTGACCTTTATATCTCTAGGGTGCAGTGTGGGAGCCCGAGAGCTGAGTCAAATCACTAGATAGAGACTGAACTGGGATTGAGAAGCTTGAGCAAGAGGAACACAGCAAAGATGAGCCGCTGCACAGGTGGGGTTGCTCGCAGGAACTAGGTCTGAAGAGGAGGTGTTCAAATGAATGTGTTTAACATAAAGGCCAAGGGAGGTGACTCTGCCCCACTGTTCTCCTGAGACCCCACCTGGGGCACGGCGTCCAGCTGTGGAGCCCCCAGCACAGGAGGGACATAGACCTGTTGGAGAGGGACCAGAGGAGGGCTACAAAGATGATCAGTGGGCTGGAACACCTGAGAGAGTTGGGGTTGTTCAGTCTGGAGAAAAGAAGGCTCTGGGGAGACCTTAATTGTGGCCTTCCAGTACTTAAAGGAGACCTACAAGAAAGCTGGGGAGGGACTTTTTACAAAGGCCTGTAGTGATGGGATAAGTAATAGTTTGAAATTGGAAGGCGGCGGATTTAGATTAGAAATTAGGAGAAAATTCTTCACCCTGAGGGTGTTGACACAGTGGAACAGGTTGCCTGGGGAAGCTATGTGTGCTCCATCACTGAAGTGTTCAAAGCCAGGTTGGATGGTCTCTGAGGAACCTGGTCTAGTGGAAGGTGTCCCTGCCCATGGCAGGGGGGTTGGAACTAGATGAACCACAACCCAAGCCATTCTATGATGATGATGAGTCTGATAAATACATCTTACAAAGGTTTCCAAAATAAATGGAAAAGAAAAAAATGCTAGTGAGATCATTCCTACAGCCTCGGAATTTATTTACTTGCTATGGAATGATGAGGAAGGGGAACAGCTCCATCACCTACTACAGGTGAAGACTCCAGAAGTCACCTTATTGAGAGTTGTCTTCAGAAGAGTGTAGGATTTAAATCAAGAAGCCTTTGCAGCAGAGCTTCTGAAATAATCTCGGGATGATACTGCTCTAAGGCAAATGAACATGAGAGAATTTAGTGCCTGTTAACAACTAGATGCCCTGTTTTTGGAGACGTCTTAATGGGTTAAAAGGACTAGCACAGGGGAATTGGTCATGTACGGGATGTGGTCTAGAACAATAGTAAATAAACACTGAGGTCACGCTGTAGATCAAGTTCTGTCTGCTCTGAGAAGCAACAAAAGGAGATTGTGAATACAGAGCAGATGTGCTTGAGACTAATGTCAAGATAGCTCAGGCAGGGAAGAAAAATCTACCTTTCCTCAAAAGACACGGTCATTTGTGACGAAAAGGTCATTTTGAGGCTTTGGAGACTAAACCTCCCCTGGCGCAACTTGAGGCCATTCCCTTTTGTCTTGCTGATTTGTCCTTGGAGGAAGAGACCAACACCCACCTCTCTACAACCTCCTTTTAGGTAGATGTAGAGAGCGAGAAGGTCTCCTCTGAGTCTCCTTTCCCTAGGCTCAACAACCCCAGTTCCCTCAGCTGCTCCTCATAAGACATGTTCTCCAGATCCCTCACCAGCTGAGAAAACTCACGTTCATCCTGAGTTGCATCCAGAAACAATTAAACTGGTCTCACTTCTGGAGCTGCTGGGGAATGAGGGAAGGAAAATGCCTGTTCTTGTCAGCTCCTCTTTCAGAATCCTCGCTCACTGAGGGGCCAGTTAAGTGATTGAAAAGGATGCACGGGAGGAGGCAAGGAGAAACTACAGAAACCACCAAGAAGGAGACAAGCCAGTGTAGGACTACTTAGACATGCTTTGTCTGTGGTGGGGTTGGATGAGGGAGGGAAGAAGGGAGAGAAGGAAAATAGTTCTCTATGCTGATTTTCGATCACCCAGGTGATCCAAGAAGGCAAGAAAGAGGGAAGGTGGCAGTGCAGTGCAATTTTGGTGATTATTCCGTAATTTAAATAATGAGTTTTAAGTAGTTCTAAGATATTTGCTGTGACTTTGGAAGTGCCTGTTGGGACCAGAGTCCTGGAAGGGAGAACTGGGAGGAGTAGAGGAGGAAGGACTGTGAAATTGGGTAGGGATAGACCCCTAAGCGGTTGTTTTCCCTTGAGACCAAGCCAGCTATGTGGTGTTTCTACAAGGCAAAACCACAGTGAGTTGCCAGGTGGAGAGCCAGCCTCAAGGAGAGGACCTGCCCTGGAGGGACACGGTGGCCACTGGAGGATGGTTCATAAACTGTTTCATTAATTACCTCTCTTTAATTTTTTTTTCTGTGAAATTAACTATGTATTTGCTCTAGTTTGTTCTAGTAAAACTCAACTCTAGAATTAACAGACCTATTCTTGTGGCTTTTAGGTATCTCATGGAAAGGTGCAGGCAGATCCACCTCCACAGTGCTCTTACTTGAGGTCATGCCAAGCCATTTGTTAGTACACATATGAGAGAGATCTTGAGAAGTTCATGTTAGTTTGGACATAATAAATCCTCCTTATCTTTTGTGGCCTAGAGCACAAGTCTTGTGAGGAGCAGACGAGGGACCTGGGGTTAATCTGAAGAAAAGGTGGCTGAGGGGAGACCTTCTCACTCAACATCTCCCTGAAAGGAGGCTGTAGAGAGCTGGGTGTCGGTCTCTTCTCCCAAGGAACAAGTGATAGGACAAGAGGAACTTGCCTCAGGTTGCACCAGGGGAGGTTTAGATTGGACATGAGGAAGGATGTCATGTCTTCGTTGCAGGGGTTGTCAAGGCATGGAACAGGCTGCCCAGGGCAGTGGTTGAATCACCATCCCTGGAGGGCTTTCAAAGCGGTGGAGATGTGGTGCTGAGGGGCATGGTTTTGTGGTGGACTTGGTCAAGTTAGCTTAATGACTGGATGATCTTAAAGATCTTTCTGAACCTGAACAATTCCATGATTCTAGGAGATGGCCTCTGGGTGAAGGACTGACCGTTTGCATGATTGGGACTTCCAGTGAAAATTCTTTTTCTAAGGCCTACTGTTGACCTGGTTTTTGTTAACAAAGTGAACATGGCAAAGATTTTTGAAAAACTAAAATTTGATTTTGACCGGGAATGGAAAATGTAATTAGGTTTGGCTTTGTCTTGATTTTGTGACGTGGTTTTTTGGTGGGTTTTTGTTTGTTTGCTCGCTTTTAAAGCGCAAATGATGAGCTTTTGAAATAATGAGAAATAAGGGCAAGGAAAATTCCTTGTGCTTTCAGATGAGCTCTAGGAATGCAGATCCATTGCTGGGCTTTTAATGGTGTTTTAAGCAAACAAAACTTCCCTTGTTTTAAAGGCAAAGTGAAGTTCGAAGCAATTTGCGGATGATAGAGGCGTTCAGCATCGGCGAGGGGAGCATTTATAGTTCCTCTATTTTTCAAAGAAAAAAGAATAGCACTGAATTTCGGGTGGTTGGATCAGACGCTTGGAAAGGTCTCTATTGAAGCTGAGGAAAATCTCACCTTGCTTCATCTTGAAAGCTGAACTTGTGAGCTCCTTCAGCACCAACATCTCGGTGGTGTCCTCCCGACGGTGAAATCCAGCGCTGTGCTGCAGAGCTGCCTAAGCAGCGTTTCTCTGAAGCCTGTTAAGGGGCTATCAACATTCCCTGTGTATTATTTTTGAGGAACGGAGTGATGTGATTCCTCTCTATTAATTTTAACCGTCTCTTTCAGGTTTTCGCGGCCGTTCTGTTACCCCGCTGCTGCAGCCAACATGGATCCGAATGCCGTGGCTATAAAGGCTCGTTACTTTCTCATGCTGGATCCCTCAAATCCGCGAGCTACTCGGCAGTTTCCAAGGCAACCACCTGTGGAATAATTAAAAAGGATGAAGCTTTAGTGTGCCAGATAGAAGGAATTCTTGCCTGGAGAGAGCACTTCATTTTCATCTGGTTTGAGGAATCAAATGTGTTTCTGCCAGCAAAGTTAAGGTAGTACAATTAAAATTTAGTACAATTTATTTTTCTGGAGGTTCTGAAAGTCGGAGTAGGAGCAACAATCCTACTATGACTGTAAATACTCACTTGAGAAAATTATCACGGATCCTTCTACGTTGATATTTTTAAAATCTAATTTAAAAAATCCAAGAGAAAGCTGCTGATGATGGGAAGGGAATGTGGGTGAGCAGTATTTCCTATCAGTAAAACAGTTGCGTGAACTGTTTTGCTCTTGACGCCGTCTTTCCTCCGGGATGATTTTAAGCTGGTAAGGACTAAAATGGAGCATACATTAGCGGGAGCATAAATAGAGGAGGTGCAGCCTTCGTGCCAAGTACACTGAGATTTCTTTGGCATTCAGCGAAGTGTTAGATATAAAAGGAATGTAGGAGTGGGCTCACTGCAAAATGACAGCGTCAAGGATCGATCTTTATCCCGGAGCTTATGCGGAGATGAAGCTGATATTGAAACCAAACTGATAATCAGGTTTAGCTTCTTTGGGGAAGCAGCAGCTAAAAGCGTTTTGAGGACCACGTTTGTAGATTCAGAGCTAAAATTGCGTAGCGGGGAGAGCAAAAGGTAAGCAAAAGAACTCTGTTAGAGTAAGAAAAAGAGCAAATTTGGTTCTGGAAGTTTAAAACGTGGCAACAAAAGCTTATGGTAAAGCTGTGAGGCTCTAGATAAGTGGAAAAGTTCTTCTCAAAGTATAATATGTTACTTTATTATGTCTTCCTTCTCTGCTAGTCATTGAAATATATTTGAATAGAAAAGTATTAGTCATTTCTGACAGTTGAAGTTAAGCCACATTCTCGTTCTTCCCATAGTCGAAATAACTGTTGAGTTCAGTCTGGGTACCTAGCTTGGTGCTTTTGTAGAGTTCATTTTAGGCATGATGCTTTTGTGTAGTTTATTTTAAGAAGAAGAAAAAAAAAAATCTAAATTTTGAAGCAGAAATATTTGGGATGCCATCTGGGCTTTACATAATAAATTCTTACTGCCAAAAATGTTTGTGGGATTCTGTTGGGATGTGGATGGGATTTCACATTCCATCCCTTCCACAGCACAAGAGAATCATTGTTTTAAGATACGGTGGGTCCAAGAAGGAGGAAGAATTGGGCGATGGCAGCTTTGAGGAGATGCAAGCAGAAACTCTCCAGTAACCACTGTTACCTTTCGCTGCTGTTACAGAACTTCAGAAGCTGATACTTGTCGGCACTGAGCACAACTGCTATTTTCAGCCCCAATGCTTGATTTCCAGTTCATTGGCTCATTGTCACAGCAGCGTCACCGCCCGATTGATTGTCTTTTGAAGTAATTCTTCGGGGTGTTCAGTCCTCTTTGGTAGGGAGCGGAGGAAAACGCTTTTGGAGACCAATACTGTTTTCACATGTGGAAGGGATACGCTGGCAAAGTATCTGCACCGAGCACAGTGAAGATGCTACAAAATGGAGACATGGTGCGAGTAGAGTAAGGGTAGTTGGGGGGTGGGTGTGTGGAGCCAAATCTTTTGCTTTCCAGGAGGCATAAGTAGCTGTCAAAGAGCGAAGTGGGTGGTTGTGAAAGAGCATTACGTGTGTTATTTGAGTAAGACTCATGGGTAGCAGTCACATGAAGCCGTGCAGGATTCCCAAGAGTGTACAAAGAGGAGAGGTTTCATCTTGGACACCCCTAGAAAACGCTAAACACATGCAAGTACTTCCAGGTTTTGCTATTTTACCTCAAATACTGTGGGTGAGATTCTTCTCATGAAACCTAGATTCGTAGGTACTGCTGAAGCAGGTGGTGAAAAGCAGGTGGGACGAACAGCTCCTGAAGATACCTGTTCCAGACCCCCTGGAGGAGCACAACTTGCCTCTAGAAAGGAACCTCTCTCTTTCCATTGATGGTTCAGCCTAGGCTGCGAATTGACCCTGAATGTCTTAACATTTCAGAAGCTTCAAATATGTAATTGGATGTATTTATATGTGAAACTCATAAATGCTTTTTCCTCCATAATTCCATCCCAATCCAGAGCTTCCTGTGCTGAGCGGAGTTGCACTTGAGAACCAGTACAACCCATTTAAATCATTCTCCTTTTCCCACATCAGACAATCGACTCTGGTAGTTTTTCCTTCTGGACAAGCCTGTGACTGAGTATTGACACCAGAGAACCACATGCAGTTTGTTAACATAGTTTCTAATAGAAATAAAAACATACGTGCTAAATTTAGGCTGCTGGACTGTGTGAAAGCAAATAGAGAGGCTAGGCAGAATTGATTTCTAATCCTCTGTGTATAGCTTCTGTTTTAATAATATTGACCCCTGAGAAGCTTTACAGGACTGAAGGGGAGTAGAAACTTAGGAACAGTGATTTGTTCAATAATTCTAATTTCTTACAGTGATTCGGTGCATGTCAACATAGAAGTTTTTGTAGTCTTGGCTATTCAGAACTAGTGCTATCTGCACCCTTAAAGTAACATTTTCTTCGTACTCCTCTTGTCTGTAACAAAAGACTTATGTTTCACGTTGGAGTAACTTGATGTTCTTTTGAAGGAATACAGTGGGAAATAGTGATACAGTAATTATCTTAAAGATGATTTTGATAGGGTGATTCCATTCCACACTGAGGAGCTGGAGTAGGTCTAGAGGTGGGCAGTGAAGCTGGTGAGGCGTTTGGAGAACACATCTTATGAGGAGCAGCTGAGGGAACTGGGAGTGTTTAGCCTGGAGAAGACTGAAGGGAGACCTTAGTGCTCTCTACAACTATCTCAGAGGTTGTAGAGAGGCAGCTGCTGGTCTCTTCTCCCAAGGAACAAGCGGTAGGACAAGAGGAAATGGTCTCAAGTTGCTCCAGGGGAGGTTTGGGTTGGCTATTAGGAAAAATTTCTTCCTTGGAAGGGTTGTCAAGCATTGGAACAGGCTGCCCAGGAAAGTAGTGGAGTCACCATCCCTGGAGGTGTTCAAAAAGTGTGTAGATGTGACATTTCAGGCCATGGTTTAGTGGTCATGGTAGTGCTGGGTTTGTGGGTGGACTTGATGATCTTAGATGTCTTTTCCAACCTTTTTCCTCTATTTCTGTACCATCAGAGCAGCTCTATCAAAAGAGTAAATTATAGTGTGGTAGTCTAAGTGTCATTGAAGTACCCATTATTTTTTTTTAATAAATAGGACTATTTCCTTGTCTAGTTAACACTTTTGTCGCTTGGAAATCCAGGTAATTTTTCCACGTGGGGATTTTTGACAGATGTTTTTTCCTTCTAGCAAGAGGAGCCTAGAGTCAAAATGTAGATGAAATGTAGGGGAAGAGAGCTAAGCAGCAAGTCACCTTCCAGTTAGTGGCAGAAGGGTTTCATAATGAATGGACCCTTTTGCCTCGGCTTTATTTTGATCCCTACATCTCTGGAGGTTTTCAGGTATGTCAGACTGGGCAGACACATCAAGCATCTCTTTAAGATGTTCTAAAGATGATTTTTCACCTTCCCAGACAACAAGAATAACATCTGGGATTATCAGTCAGTGTGTAAAGTTGTGTATCTTAAGGTTTTTAGAACTATCTCTTTGCTCTCTGGCTCCTTGAAGATCAGAAGAGAGTTCAAATCAAAGTGATAATGAATGTTTTCCAGATGCATCAATAGAGGACGCCATTTTTGCCTATTAGTAGCGCTATAAAAATGCAAAACTCCAGTAAAACGTGTTGTACTGCGCTGTGGTTTGCAAAGTCTTCGGAGTGATGAGCCACTGCTTGAAGAGGAGTTAGAAGGGAGAAGCATTTTGCTGTACGTAAGTGGACGAGCACGTTGCAGGGATCAGATCAGCACGGCAGCTTCAGTGGGTTTGCAGATGGAATTGATCTGCTAGATGATAGACCTTGTGCTTGGTCACAAGATCCCTTCTCCCTGCCAGCTGTGCGTTTAGATGTGCTTCTCCAGTGTACTTTTCAGGACTTTTCCTGACAAATTGTCCAAATAGAATTAGAAATCCACTTTACTACCATTCTAGGACCAGTTTAACCCTCTTTATTTCACTGACTCCCAAGAAAATATTTCTTTTATTTCAGTAGTAGAGTTGCTTCTATTTATCTTGCTTACAGCTCCCCTGTTGTGATCCGAATTCCTCATGCTGGCTTGTGTATTTTTTCCTCTTCCTGATATTAAAAAATAAAGATGTTAGAATTACAGTTTGGTAGAGAGGTGGGATGTGGCTTTAAATTGCTGTCCACAGTGAATGTTTGTAACAGGCAAGAAGAGGTGCTAGCACTTGACAGTTCTTCAGGATCCTCAATCTCCAGGTGCCTCTAGTACAGGGATTTCATAGAATCATTTAGATTGGAAAAGACCCAAAACTGAGTCCAACCAGAACCCTGCTCTACCAACTCCACTGCTAAACCGTGTCCCTCAGCACCAGATCTACATGGCTTTTAAACACATCCAGGGATGATGATTCAACCACCTCCCTCGGTAGCCTGTTCCAGTGCTTGACAACCCTTTCAGTGAAACAATTTTCCCTAATGTCCAACCTAAACCCCCCCTGGTGTAACTTGAAGTTGATTTGCTGAGCTGGACGTCTTTTAATGGTTTTACTGGTCTTTAGAATTTATTAAATCTCCTTTCCAAGCCATGAGAAGTACTAGGACATGCAATACTCTGTGGTTCCACAGCTTAACTCACATAGCAGCCAGCTGAGTGAGGAACAATATTCTTCTGTAAAGTTTTGAACCCGAACTCTGTTTAAAATCCACTTGGTGCCCTGGAAGGGACATCAGAATTCATCCCTATCTACTGTCTCCATGACAGTCATGGTTTTCTAGACTTCAGCCTGCTCCAAGTGTTAAGAGTCAGTTCAGAGCCTGTTGACCTACATATGAAGCTAGGACCACTTTCCCCACCCCCAGTTATCCTACTTCTCCCTTCATTTCGTTGAGGTACTCCATGAATTTCACTCCTGAATTTCATTGATGTAGTTTATTGTCCAGTCAGTATTCTGTGCACGGTCCTCTTTCAGTTTTTCCTACTTATTTACCGCCTTTGCTACTGTGAATAACTTGGTAGCATCAACAGATGTTGTCATCTCACTGTTGAGCCCTTTTCATCTCATTTATGAATTCATTGAAGAGCACTGGGAACAGATCCCAGCACAGATCCTGGTGGAAAGAAGAGCTGAAATGGCACCAAGCCCTGCCAAAAGCAGCAGTGGGTATGCCTGCTTCCGCACGTGGCACGGTTGAATTTGTAGTGATTTCTCTCTGGTGTTCCGGTACGCTTAGGAATGTGAAGTCATTGTAAAGAATTTTTGTAGAAATAGGTAATTTGTATCAGCATTGGTGTGGCCAGCAGGGCTAGGACAGGGTTCATCCCCCTGGACTGGGCCCTGGGGAGGCTGCCCCTTGAATCCTGGGGTCGCTTTTGAGCCCCTCACTTCCAGAAGGACCTTGAGGGGCTGGAGCGTGTCCAGAGAAGGGCAAGGAAGCTGGGGAAGGGTCTAGAGCACAAGTGTGGTGAGGAGCAGCTGAGGGACCTGGGGGTGTTGAGCCTGGAGCAAAGGAGGCTCA
>JAVSBS010006944.1:8726-25235 GCA_033124195.1 Coracias cyanogaster | reverse complement strand
CATCCCTGGCACCATTGCAGGTGAGGTTGGCCGGGGCTCTGAGCAACCTGCTCTGGTTGCAGATGTCCCTGCTCCATACAGGTGGGTTGGACTAGATGCCCTTTAAGGTCCCCTCCAACCCAAAACATTCTATGATTTCTAACCACGCAGCTGTAACAGGTAGCTGCAAAACCAGTGACAGAAAACAGCAATGCGGTGTTGTTAACAAGGTGTTCCACAATTAAAAGGCAAACATCCCTTCAGACCTCCACTTCTGTCCTGTGGAATAGCTGGTGCCGTTACGCAGGGGAGTTTTGGGGCACAAACAGTTCATAGAAATAATCCGTGACCTCAAACCAAGCATTCAGATGTGGTGCAGCAGCGTTGAGTGGATCAGGTGGAAGTGCAGCGCTGTGGCCGTGTGGAACCTGCTGTTGTGTAGAAACGTGAGGTGAGGGGTGGAGGGATGAGGAAGGTGGGCTTGGTTAGCCCTGTGTTCCTCTTAAATACAAGAGTAGCACGAAGGACGGGGAGGAGTCCACCAAGTCCATGCAGCTGTTGGAGGTTGGAATAATAGGCAGCTCCTTCAGCAGCTTAGGCTCTCAGAAAGGAGATTCGCCAGAGATGGCAGAGTTGAATGCAGACTTCACAATCTGTGTTTGCGCGGAGAAGGATTGGATACAGGCACAGCTGTCAGCCATGGGAAAGGCTGAGTTAGAACTGCAGGTAGGTAGGTGGATAAACAGGGAGAAGAGCTGCAGGTAGTGCCTGCCGTTGGGAAAGCACCCTCGTGCTCTCCAGGCCTCCTGGTGCAGCCGCGTGATGCCAACCAAGTGCAGAGGAGCCGCGGGTGGGTGCCAGCGATTCATACCCATTATGTGGAGTAGCTTTGAGATCTGCAGATGATAGAACTGCTAAACGTTGTTAGGAATGATTCAGAGCTTCTGGCTCCTGTTTCCATACATCAGGCTGTTTCTCTATCATTTTCAAATAATTGTCTGAATGACCTGAATATCTTCGAAGTAGCTTGAGTTTTTTGTTCAGGCGCTGGCTTTAGAATGGAAATCTTTCATCTGGTACACTTAACGTTAATTTTGCTTCTTTAATGGGATTCTCTTTACCCAAATTTACATGATTCAGCTTGCAGTCTGTTGGGTACGTTCTCCTCATCCATCTCCCAGGCTGTGATGAGAAACACGTAGGTAGCTGTTTGTGTGCCATCCACTTCCACCGGCAGACAAACAATGAGGGGTTTGTTTGATCGTCGCTCCAACAATACTTGAGAAAAGCTCCGTCCCACCTGGCTGTCAGTTCTGTTGTTGTACTTTGCTCTTGGTGACATCACGGGTGGCAGCTAAACGAAGTATCTTAATTGTTAGATGCTCTTTGACCAAGAGCGTGTTGACTTTTCCTGGCAGCCAATCATATACCGCTGGTTTTGCAGAAGAAGCTGCTAATCTCCCGTCATGTAGTGGTTTAGTTACAGGTATTGTTGAGAGTGGAGTGGGGCTGCTTGTGTCGATGGACATAAATAATTAGAACTAAAAGCCGTATGAATTACTCTTCTGATTTTGCACCGGCAGCGTAGAGCTGTGAAATTAAAAACCTTCTGTTGTGTTAAAAGTTCGTGGTGCCTCTGAGGTTCATCTTGGCATGAGGAGCAGTGCTCTGTTTATCATGGGATCGCCTCTTCTTGCACGTGAAGGTCCGGCTCAGACAGATCTTAGCTGGGCATAACCAGGCCCTCACCCCTGCCCCAGGACACGGGCTGGGGTGTCACGAGTTCACGTTACCTTCACAGAAGTGATCCCTTTGGTCTCTTTGGAAAGTTGTTTGTGTAGATGCGGTTTTCTGCTGAGGGAGGAGAGCAGTGAGGGTGGTGAGGTTAAGGAAGCACTTGCTGCTAACCCTTCTTACACTGACAACAAGGCAGGCCGGCCAGGGAGTTTCCAGATAAGATAGGTCAAATGAAGCAGTGCTGCAGAAGCCAGAGCAACGTCAGGAGTTTCAGCTCTACTCATTAATAGCCACCTGCTTGTCATCGTCCTTGGGATCCATCCCCTTTGCAGTCAGTTTTTCCGTGCAGGGAGAGCTTAGCCCTGATGCTGTGCTCTAGAGAACCTGCTTCAGGAGTGCCCATTTTGTCTTCCTTCCCCAACCGTGTCCTCTCCAGGAATGTACATCTGAGGCAGTAAGTAGGATATGTATGGCATTGAGGTGGAGACTTTCTGGTTAACCTAAGTGGGAAATAGAGTCCAGAGCTAGCAGTGCACTTTGAACATCTTGCCCTTAACTATAAGGTTGTTCCTCCTTCCTTGTAAACATACTTCATAGAATCACAGAATCATAGAATGGTTTGGGTTGGAAAGGACCTCAAAGATGATCTAGTTCCAACCCCCCTGCCATGGCAGGGACACCTCCCACTAGACCAGGTTGCTCAAGGCCCCATCGAAGCTGGCCTTGAACACCTCCAGGGATGGACCATCCACAACCTCCCTGGGCAACCTGTGCCAGTGTCTCACCACCCTCACAGTGAAGAATTTCCTCCTAATTTCCAATCTAAATCTTCCCTTTTCCAGTTTGAACCCATTACCACTTGTCCTATCACTACAAACTTTTGTGAAAAGTCCCTCCCCAGTTTTCTTGTAGTCCCCTTCAGATACTGGAAGGCTGCAATAAGGTCTCCCTGGAGCCTTCTCTTCTCCAGACTGAGCAACCCCGACTCTCACAGCCTGTCTTCATAGGAGAGGTGTTCCAGCCTTCTAATCATCTTTGTAGCCCTTCTCTGGACCCTCTCCAACAGGCCCATGTCCTTCCAGTAAAGTAGAAGAATATTGCATCATGAAATCCACTGTCTGCTCTTTAGGTTACTGTATTTGCTTTCAAATTCTTTTAAGAGTGAAAATGGATCAGTTACTTTCACTTCCTGCGTTGGCCCAGATTCTTCATCCACCTCTTGTGTACCAGGCCAAGGCCGCAAAATTTAGTCTGCAGATTTCAGCAAGAGAATTCTTGAATGAAAACCATAAGAGGCAACGCTTCCTTGTGCTTTTCCACTTAAGTAGATAGAGAAAAGCCTGCGCCATAAGTCATTATCAAAAAGCTCCCATTTTCTGTGTCGCTTTTTTACGGTAGCTTAAAGCAGCGTTTGAGAATTCACTGTTACTCATCTGACAGGGCTGCGAAGTTCCCAGCTTCCCTTCTGTGAGGGAAAACATCCCAAGTAACTGTCTGGACTCAGATGAATCACGTCATGGAAGTGACAGTTTCTTTGCGCTGACTGTAAAGGGGTTCCCTGTGACTAACTTGGATACCCACGTCGATGCTGTAGGTATTTAAATAGAAGCGAGATTAATCCTGCTTGTCGAGTCTCCTCCTCACTTCCAGGTGGGACCCAGGGTATTGGTGGGTTTATGGGCTTCAGAGAAAAATAAGGAACAGAATTCCAAGGAGTTTAATTTGTAGATATCTACCACTTTCTGATTTTTTTTCCCCCACCAAATTTTGCAGTTGAGTTTGTAATTATGCCCAGAAATGAACTTCTCCATCGGAGTACTCGAGGTTCTCATTTAAAAGCAGTCAGGAGTAGGAGCTGCATCCAAAGTGCAGGTCCAAAAGGATGGAAAAGGTTCAGGTGAGGTTATTGCATCGTTATGCTTGAAATTGGTTTCTCTTGAGTTGTTTGTGCATTGAAAGCAGGCCTGGCTGGAGTATCTCTGCAGGATGCTGCTGCTGCATGTTGATGTCCACAGATCCTGCCAACAAAGAATCTTGTAGACATCGACACAAAAATGTACCGTGGTGCTTTTGGAGGAATACTTGCCCAGCAGGTTGCTACGGTGAGATATTGCACATCTCAGTGCCAGACTGAGGTTTGAGGAAGGAGCAAAATTCCCAAAGAGCAGTCTAAGGTGGATGGTGCTACCGCAAGCTCTCCTGTGCTCCAATTTGGTCCTTCCGTGAAGCTGGTGACATTGAGGGCAGTTCATGCCTCTTCCAGTTAGTTCAGGGCATCTTTACAGACCTAACTCCTACATACGGGAAGGAAAACAAATTTATTTTTGCCACGGTGCTGAGCCTGAGCATCTTTCTTGGAAGGAGAAAGATGGTGTTTCTTCTTCCATCTGGACAAGAAGCGCTCTTCACTATTGCCCTAAGAGATCTCTCAGCAGCATTTCTTTCCTTCTCCAGTTTCAATTGACAGTTATTTTTCCATTGACACGAGCGTTGGTTCCAAGGACTTGAGTCAGGTGTTGAAGCGCTCATAGTAGATTGTTTAATCCTGGTCTATTGAAATGGCACACGGGGAATGCGGGGTGCGATGCCATGACAAGTACCGTCTCTGGGTGCCCGCGATTGTTCCATTGCCGCTGAACCGACTTGTTCTTTGCGGGAATGTTGGTCGGGGCGGATACGTGCTTGTGCTAATGCACTTCTAAAGTGGGTTGAGTTAAATTAAGGAACTGGCAGCGAGAGCAAGCAAGAAGCCTAAAGGAAGCGGTGCTGCCAAGCGCTGGCACCCCTGCCAAGGCCAGCACACCGAGGCACAGCTTAAGTACACCCCGAAACGTGTCCAGCACAAGAGGGGACCTGCCCATGAAGCTGACTCAGTGGGTCACGGGGCTGCTGCGTGTTTGCTTCTCTAGCATGGAGCTCTTGGGTCTGTGGGACCCAAAGTGCTTGACCCTGTTGGAAAGCTCCATCTTGCCATGGCAAAACACGATGCTGGGGGTTGGCTCAAGCTTCCCTCGTGGTTTGGTTGTGCCCTGAGTGCTCTCCCTCCCATCAGGTCACGCTGGAGAGGATGGAGAGGTTGCAAATGGTTGTTGTACCTGTTGAGTGCAGCAGAGACCTGCAGAGAGCCAAGCATTGCTCAGCTTGCCTGAAAACTGACGATGTGCCTCCAGAAATTCAACTCTCGCCATCCTTTTCCATTTTCCTCTTGCCGCAGCTCCCTCTCTGACATTCAGATACTCTCCCAAGCCATAAAGTGATTTACTAAGGCCACACCAAGGTCAGAGTAGAAGCACTGGAGCTCTGGTCTCCCAGCCCTCCTGCTCTCGGCTCACTGACTTATGCTGCCTTCCCACGCGGGCACGTTTTTATGCGCCATGGTCCACGTATCTCCGTATTTTGGCTCTCGAGATACCCTTTTACCTGTACTTTTCCATCCCAGGCGAGGCTAGCAGGATCAAGGTGGTGTGATGCAGAGCAAAGGCTTTGCTGTGATCTCCCCAAGATGCCAAGAGCTTCAAATGTGCCATCTAGTGGTCTAAACTACGAGCACTCAAAATAAAGGAAATTCCCCCCCTATAAAAATCTGCCCTGAAATTCTCCCTTCTTTTGGGCAGAAGATGAGTATTTATGGCCACCGTTAACCCTGCCAGGTTTTCTGAGCGCTGGGGAACTGAGCTCTTGAAGGATTTGTTAATCAGGAGGAAGAGGGAAGTTTTTAGTCTATTATGTAAAGTAAATGCTAAACTGAAGAGGTCTGCACCTTCGTACCAAGAAGTCGGAGTTCACGCTGGTACTGCCTCCCCTTTGAGGAACTGGATCAGCTTTGCAAAATAAATCCTGAGGCTACGACACCCTCGCTTTAGGGAGGGAACAATAACGTGTTTGTCTGTAGCCACGCAACGGTTCATCAGCAGAGCCCTGTCATGAGATGCCCTGTGGTTGTGGATCAGTACTAGGACAAGTCCCACCCCAGCAAGTAACCCGAAGTACTTTCAGCTTCCCCTCTGCTGGAGAAGGCTCCTCCAAAATGGCAAAAGGCTCCTTCTGAAAGCCGACATTCATCACGGAGATAAGAATAGGTCTTACAATGGGGGGTGTTAAAAGGCCTGAGTTTTACACCACAGTTTGGCGTGTGCGCGCTGTGAATTACGGTCCGAATTAAATCTGTCTGGGGTGTTTGTCTTCACCGTTATCTTCAGTTCAAGCCCTGGCGCAGAACTCGAGTTGCTCACGTTGATGTTTATGTGTGCTTGCTGTTCCGAGGATTTTTACCTAGAGGTCATCGTGTCCTTTTCTCTTACTACCAAGAAACTTGCTTGCTGTTTGGTTTGGATTATGTGGTCCATCTGTTGTAGCTACCCGAGTAAGTCGGAAGAGCAGTTCTGTGCTGCCTAGCACGCCCCTCGAGTCATCCTTTTTGTGCCAGGGTCAGGATTCAACCATTCCCTTTGGCTCCCTGCAGCTCCAGACACTCTTTGTGTGCAAGGCAATGAGGTGAAATCTCAAAACCCCTAAAATGGCTAACGCTGGAATTACAAATAAAAAATAACGCAGAAGATGCCTGTCGAAGGAATAAGGAGAGTTAAACATCTCAGAATTGCCAGCAAGCGAAGCAGGAAGAAAGAAAAGAGGCCGTATTAAATGCTGGAAGCGTAGCTGTCCTAACTGAGGTCTGCTTCTCCAGCTCCGGTAAAATGCAGAGAGGCTGAAGGAAAGAAATTGAAATCTAGACTTTGAAATGCCCAGAGAAGTCCTTTTCTCTGTAGGGGCAGGGTCAAGCTGCTCTTGCATGTTCTCTCACTCTGCATCTTTTCCGTCTTTGTGAGCAGCGGCATGATTCAGAAGGAGGGGTGAGAGGTCACCACTCAGCTCATAAAGATGTAGTATCAAAACCGGAGCACACGGCTCGGCTGTGGGGATGGGAGGAGAAAGCAGAGTGCATCTCCCTCCCACCTCCCAGGTAGGAGACTCGGCAGTAGGAAGATGTAGAAGGGCGAGTAGCGTCTCTGAGTGTGTTGGGTACTGAACCTCGGCGCTGTATTATGGACCCTGCTGAAAGGTGGGGCCGAGGTACCTACAAGGTCAGTCCTGTAACGTAATGTTAAGCAAGAGGAGGTTTTGTTTGCAGCTCTAGTTCACGAGCCACTTTATTTGTGGGTTTGTTTGAACTGCCTCTGCGTGGTAACACCAAATGGACGTGGCCAAGGGCCTTCTTCAGTTTTGGGCACCTCAATACAAGGAAGACATTGAGGTGCTGGAGCGCGTCCAGAGAAGGGCAACAAAGCTGGTGAAGGGTCTAGAGCACAAGTCTAATGAGGAGCGGCTGAAGGACCTGGGGTTGTTGATCCTGGAGAGGAGGCGGCTCAGGGAAAACTTTCTTACTCTCAACACCTCCCTGAAAGGAGGTTGTACGGAGGTGGGGATGGTCTGTTCAACCAAGTAACAAGTGATAGGACAAGAGGAAATGGTCTCAAGTTGCACAAGGGGAGGTTTAGGTTGGACATAAGTAAAGTTTCTTTTCACTGAAAGGGTTATTAAGCACTGGCTCAGGGCAGTGGTTGAATCACCATCCCTGGAGGTGTTTAAAAGCTGTGTAGATGTGGTGCTGAGGGACATGGTTCAGCAGCAGACTTGGTAGAGCAGGGTTGTGGTTGAGCTAGATGATCTTAAAGGTCTTCTCCAACCTAGATGATTCTATGAAGGGAAGAAGCCCGGCATTATCTATGAAGCACTGTGGAAAGCACATGTACTAATCGGGTGAGGACCAATTTATGTATTTGGATGTAGACACCTAAATGACACTGAAATGGGGATTTTTGTCTCGCTGGCTGTGTGTACACTAACTGCACCCACTCATGGAGCTGTGCTGTCCTCCCAGCCCACCCAAGACATGGATGTTTTTAGACCAGGCAGACTCCCTGCAGCAGCACTGCAAGGTGCTCTAGACCAGGTCTCCTCTGTGCAGCATCAAGACCACCATAAGACTTCATTCACAACCTTTCGCTTCTATTTAGTGGAGATTTTTTTTGTTGTTTTCGTTGGTTGCTTGTTTTGGTTTTTCTTCTTGTTGGTTTGGGGTTTTGTTTTGTTTTAAAGCACCTGATGCTACAGTTTAACAGTTTGATAGTTTTATTCTGAGCGCCAGAGTCGAAAAGGCCCACGGCCTCCTGTGTGCATTCAGAAGAGTGTGACCCGCAGGATGAGGGACATTCTCCATCCCCTCTGCTCTGCCCTATTCAGGCCACCTCTGGAGTATTGTGTCAAGTTCTGGGCTCCCCAGTTCAAGAGACAAGGAACTACTGGAGAGAGGCCAGTGGAGGCTGTGAAGATGCCCAGGAAAGGCTGAGAGCCCCAGGGGCTGTTGAGCTGGAGAAGACTGAGAGGGGATCTGATCAATAGCTAAAAGGGCAGGTGGCAAGAGGATGGGGCCAGACTCTTTTGAGTAGTTCCCAGTGACAGGACAAGGGGCAACGGGCGCAAACTGGAACCCAGGAGGTTCCATCTGAACAGGAGGAGAAACTTGTTTGCTGTGAGGGTGTCGGAGCCTGGCCCAGGCTGCTCAGAGAGGTTGTGGAGTCTCCTTCTCTGGAGAGATTCCAAACCCACCTAGACATGATCCTGGGCCCCCTGCTCTGGGTGACTCTGGCAAGGGGGTTGGACAAGATGACCTCCAGAGGTCCCTTCCAACCCGCACCATGCTGGGATTCTCTGAGTTTTAAGACCTGGTCACATACCCAGCTTTTGGTTCTAAAGACTGACTTAGTTTGGTGTGGCTTGGCAGCGTCTGGTGGTCCTGGGAAGCATAGACCTTGCTGGAGTGGTGTCAGAGGCTGTGGGAACGCAACCTGGTAGGGGCTTACCTGTGCTGCTGCATCTTCACAGGGGTTCCTGGGGTGAGCTGTCCCTGCAGGCTCCTCCAGAGGCCACAGGAATAATCTGACACAGATACACTGGACCACGGTCCAGAAAGCTGTGTATTTATTAGCCAGAGTGGATACACCCACCAGCGGAGCTATTTGCTCAGAAGAAGAAAAACACCAACAGCCTATTTGTAAAAAAAAAGCTTTGAAAATTTCACGACGTGCATTTGAAAATTGTTCTCTTTTCAATGTGATTTTTTTTTTTTTTTTTAAACCAAAGTTAAATCAGACTCGGACAAGCGATAAATAGGAACCATTCCAGCTACTACGTGTTCTTTTCTTTTAAGTAACGTCATGTTTTTCTACCAACAAAAGAGTTGCTTTTTACCTGTCTTCTTCCCTTTGAGAAGATTTTGCTTTTACGCCAGGAAATATTTGATTGTTTGTACTGGTGGGATGCACCATCTGACTTTATGACTGCAATGCAGGTCTTTTATTAGTAAAACTTAATGTGTAACAGGCTAATCCCATTGCACCCACTACTCCACTGGCTTGATTTCGTACAAAGCAAGTTTCTACTTCCTTGAAGGCCTTATGTAAGCCTCAACTGGGAACAAATCCAGCACGTTCGATCACAATAAAGGAGCTGCTTCGGAATGGGCTCTTCTTTAGAAATAGCCGTAAACAGGTTTATATATAGGCAGCGCTGTTAAACGCCAAACTCGCTGAAGAAACATTTCCCGAGACCTGGTGGTTTTCACGTGCGCTGTGGGGACTCTGCTCGAGCTTTTTGTGAGCAAACCCCTTGTAGTAATTCACGGCGAGGCTTAAAGCACAAGGACATCTCTCAAATCCCTACCCGCTGAAAGGGCTGGGTATTGAATGGCTCTTTGCTGTAAAAATAAGGGCTTGGAAACTTCGGCTGGCGTCCCTCGTATGCAAATACAGGTGGTGTACACGTTATATTTGGATTTGGGGGTTTTTCGGATCCGTTTCAAGCCGATGGGGAGCAGCCATCCCTCGCTTTCATCACCCATGCCCATGAGATCCATCAGCCCCCCTCTGCCCGGCAGCGCCTGCGGCTGAGCATCAGCACATCCAGGAACAATAAAGGGATGTTGTCTGGGAGTTTCTTTCCCTTCTTCATCGAGCAGGACCCAGAACTAGTCCTTGGCAGAACTCACCGATCAGGTTTGTGTGTGGAACTCGTAACCCTTACACGGGAGGTTTGGGGTGAGGAGCTTTCTTGCCGGTTTACGTTCAGCGTCGTTGGTTGGGTGCAGACTTCTGGAGAGGTACAGGACAAAACGTGGAAAGATTCCCGCCTTTGTGATGGATTATTTTTAAGGATAATCTGCTGTTTTGTTCCTCGCCTCCTTCCTAATGGGGCTGAATTGTTAAAATACAATTTGTCAATGTAAGGAGACACATGAGGAGAGGTGAAGCAATATACTGACACGTTGAATAATGAGATCATCTCCTGCACGGCAAAAAAAAAAAAAGTCAAGTACGAAACAGGAACAAGAAGTGCCTCCCTCCCCCACTGTAGTGGCACCAGGTCTGGCTCTTTCTGCATGCAGAAGCAGGTTAGACAATTAAATCTTTAGTATTAATTAATTTTTGTGAAATTCCTGAAGATTCAGGGTGCCGTGTGTACTGACTGTCTTCTATTCATCTGCTGGTTTTGGGGAGAAGTTGGGAGGCTTCTTTCGGAGGGCTGAATTTGTGAGCTGCGTATTTCACGATGAAACAAAAACCTGACTGCTGCTGGCCTGAATTTGTAAATATGGCCGTGGTTAATTGGGTCCTCTCAGGAAAACCCTTCCCAGTTTTCTCCTGAACAGGAGTGGGATCGAGGGAATTTCACGAAGAGGCGCAGGACGCCGTGGCTGCCTTCCTGATGGCGTTTGGCATTTGGGCAAAGCCGTGCTTGGTATTTCTTAAAAGATTTATTGATTGGAAGTAATATCTGCTCAATAATCAATAAGATCGGAGCCCTGTGTGAGCGTACGGCGGCGGGGAGGGCTGTGGCAGCGCTCCCTCCTCACCTCCATGAGCAAGCACCCTCCTGTGCGAAGTTGGCTTGTTTGATAAACATAACACTCCGCTTTTGTTCTCCCACTAAATCACTTCCTTCGAAGAGTTAACTTCCGAAGCAGCCACAGATTAGTTCTCTCAGTTGTTTTAATTATTTTTCTTGTCACGCGCAGTGAAGGTTTAGTGTTCGTGAAACGTCGTCTTTTTTTTTTTTTTTTTTTTTGGGTTTGTTTTTGTCCCCCCCTTCCATGGCAGCTCCAGTGATGCCGGCGGTGAAAGCCCGGCCGGAATGCTCTCCATCCACGCTCCTGCCGTTGACGGGTTTTATTTTACCCAAGTTTTCACCCTTTTGAATGTGAGTGCTGCAGAACAGAACACTTTTTCTTTTCAGGGCGATTCGAGCGCTCCAAAATTCTGTATTCCTGTAAGGGGTCCGCGAGCGACCGTAGCAGAGAAGTTTCCACGTGCTCGCTGCTGAGTAATTTCCTTTTGTATTGCTGACAGGTGACTCAAAGCAGGAGCGAGCAGATGGCCACAGCGTTTGCTGGTGGCCGCAGCCTTACGAGATGAGTTGTGGAATTTCCATCAAAGTCGGGATTAGGCTCAGGATATGCCCTTGGCACAGAGCACCCCGGGGGAGTGTGGAAGAAGAGGAAATCGTTCAGAGCGACTCATCTTGCGGTTGGGTGAGTCAGGGGTCTGCTGTTGGTGGTCAGAAAGGCACGTGGCCGACTCCACCGTCTTTGTGTGCTCTGCAGGATGCAGACTGTCTCTGCAAATTAATTCTGCCCTTTGGATTTTTGTCCAGTGGGCTATTTCCAGAAAGGAGTTACTGTATTTTCTGGAATGAGTATTGTGAAATTATTCTTTTTTTTTTTTTACAGTGGGCAAGCTTTCAGTTGATGATTTGTCAGCAAAGTATTTTACCGGATCATTGTTAAAAGCTCTTCTTAAGGAAAAAAAAAAAAAAAATCATATCCTGTGTGATAGGGAAAGTAAAAGCATCTCCGTTTCCAAATGACAGAATAACTTAAGGAGCCAGTTCTTGGAATAGGAGCTCCACTGGCACTCGCTGGTGATTTCCTGTGCATTTGCTGCGAGAATCGCTCTGCGATGGATGTGAGTAGGTGGTACTAAAGGGTTATTACGAAACCAATTTTCGACCAGACGTTTTGAGTCATGGATCGGGAAGAGGGCTAGCAGCTTCAGAGCTCTCTCTTTGTTCGAGCGCTGCGCCTGAAATGCACACGCAGGATATTCTGTGCTGGCACGGAGCGAGGCAGAGCAGGGTGTTACGTGGAGCGCTCCTCCTCGTGCCGCTCCATCTCCAGCATGGGGAAATGAGAACGTGGGCTGAGAGCCGGCAGCAGCGTGCAAGGTGCACAGGGAGCGCCTCTCCTGACTGTCTTTCAATTGTAAGTATTTTCTGCTGGTGAGGTTTGGGTTTTTTTTTTTTCCACCCCCCCCACCCCAGACGTGAGAGACAAAATGGAGTTGCGTCAGGACGGATGCCTGCGCCAAAGCGAGGTGGTGGTTTGGAGCGGTTTGGTTCTGTTCTGGAAGCAGATGGGCTGCCACTGCCAGGAGACGGTTGGCTTCTCCATCAGGAAAAAAAAAAAACCCAGGGTGTTGAAGGGAATTGGTCTGGCTCCTAAACCGAAGGAATTGTTGACCTACTGACTCAGTTATGAAGCGTTAGGGAAGCAGTCCTACTGTGGTTTCTTTTGTTGGTGGCAGATTCAGAAGACGCCTGCGAGCGTACGGGCATGACTAGCGAAGGAGAGACGGTTCTAAGTACCTGCTGCCAATAGGATTTATTTTGTGCCAGGAAGGAGCTGAGGTGCTGACTGCTGAATAACACCCAAACTTTCTTTCCGATGCTTCTCCCAGTAATGCATTGGTAAGTTTATGTACTTCTCATTTTCAGCGCTGAGATGGTATCTTGCTAAATGGGATTGAAAGAAAGCTCTTTAACAGCTTTTTGAATGTGCCACGGTGTGTTCGTTTCTTCAGCTTTTACAGAAGACACTTGCTGGCCAGCTGCGGGTGAAGAGTCTAAATAGGGGGGAAACTTTATCAGCCCTACAAAAGCAATTAGAAATTGCTGTTCCCTCCCACCTTTAACCTACAGACCTCTGCTGAGGTTGGTACAGAGCAACAGGGATGGGCCAGCCCTCCAGCTTTGGGATCTTATCGTCCCAGAGTCACCGCTACGCTGTGATTTTCCTGTTAGACTTCACTGAATGAACAAGGCTTCGGTCTTCTTGAATTTCTCATGAAAATCAGATGTCCATCCCTGGGATAAATCTAACGATGATTTCCCTAAAACATGCCTAGAATAGAAACAGTGTTATTTTTAAGTTGCTCGGCAAATCTCAAGAAAAAAGCTATCATTAGTGGTTTCTCAAAAAAAAAAAAAAAAACCCACCCAAATCAGTGACATATTATTGGCTAGGAGGAATCACGTTGGCTGACGGAGCTGGGTCTGGAAGTCGTGCTCCCTGAACCTGCCCTCAACTCTGGCACTGGTTTGGGGAGGGATTTTTTTTTTTTTGGAGGGAGAGGCTTCTCAGACAAGCCATCATTTATTCGTAGCTATCAATTAACCCAGGGTAGTGTTATTTGACTTCCCTTGAGCTCTTTATCAGCACCGTCACTATTTTTAATGGTTAGAGAGGATGCTGATAGGCGATAACTCTTGGATTTCCAGGAACATTGTTTTGAAAGCAGAGATGATTAGAAGATGGGGAAAGCAGAGCAGCGCTTCCTGAATTGCTCGTGCCCGGTGATGGGTCTCCAGACACGAGCTGTAGGAATTGCTGCTGCTGTGTCAGAACCGTTCACCACGGAAGGAGGAATTCACCGCGGCCGTCCTTCCCCGGGCGGCTGTCACCGGGATGCTTCAACTTCCCAAACCCGCTGGAGTCAGCAGGTGTAGCAAAGGAATGTTACAGAATCATAGAGCGGTTTGGGTTGGAAGGGACCTCAAAGATCATCTGCTTATAGAATATTCTGTAGGGTATTTATGTAGCGAGCACATATTTTCTTCCTCCCCCCTTTTTTTTTCCCAAAACAGCAACCGGGTTGTACACCACACGTCCCTATGGAATTGCGAATAAACCCAGCGGTTAAAAAAACCCATAAAAATAAAAAAAGGAAGGTTTAGCATTATACTGGATTTCCTTAAGTGCTTCCTTTGGATCTGGGGAGAAGAGCTCGGGCGCGGGGTGACTTTGCAGCGAGTAGTTGTACCAAACGGCGTGGGAGGCAGGGTCAGGGAAGAGTCACTCGGTTGTTATGTGGGTGTGAAAAGCCGATGAAAAGGAAAGGGCGGGGAAAAATATTTTACTTGAATTAAACAAATAAAGGAGAATGTTAGACAAATTCGATACTCGATGTTTGATTTTTGCCGAGTATTTTTGTGAATTAAAGGCGTTATCTCCTGAAAAATCATTTATTTAACTGTGAGCTTATCAAAATGTTCCCAGGAGGGACTTTATTTTTAAAAAAAAAAGGCAACAAGATAAAAAAAAATCATTGTTTTCTTATCATTACAGATAAAAAGAAAGGAAGTTGCGAATTTTTATAGCCCCTAAATTGTTAACTGTTAAACCTGTGTTGAAGCAGTGGATCAAATTTCCTCCAGCTTACGCTGGAGCAGTTTTTTTTGTTAAGAAATTACAGGCAGGCCTGGCTTGAGGAGGAGACTTGAGTTGGTTCTTGTGTGCCTGTCTGTGGGACAGGGAAATTGCTGCTTTTGAAACTCACCTCTTCTGGGGAGCAGGCTCCTGCCATTGACGCAGGGCACAGGGGTCTTTACACCCAAAATAATAGCAAAATAATCAGATTGTGAAAGCTGACAGCTTTTTTTTCCCTGTGTAGTATCTCCTTTTTCCTTGGAGTTCTTAAATGCCACCTAAAATCTAAAATACACGGTGTAGAGATGATGTTTTTCCATGTTTTCCGTGATTATCTTGACAAAAAAAAAGCAGCACGTGGAGGCAGCTTCAGCACTTTCTGAAGCAGAAAACTGCTGATTGCATTAGTGAGTGAAGGACTTGGTTTTATAAAAAACAAGCATACAAGGCAAAAAAAAAAACCCCTCCTTTTTCTTCAGTGATAGCTTTTTAAACATCATTCATAAATCCCACCAAAGGAGAACACTAAGAGCATCTGAAATTAGATGCACACGTCTGTAGCGTGATGTCTTCTACTAAACCCAGCGCATCGCTTGGCATTGCAGGTCTGTGCACGCGTCTCCATAGCGTTTGTTTGTGCTGATCTCTCAGGGATTCCCACGTGAAAGTTCACGAGCAAGGTAGAGAGAACTTGTTGGCTCTTTCTTGATGGTTGTGTACGTTTTTTGAGTGCAGTTCTTCATGGCCCGTAGCTGTCAAGAAGCAAGAGTTTGCAGCTGATGTTTGCATAATAAATGGTGAGCTCAAAATCAGAGGTGGAAAAGCAAAGCGCTTCCTCTTCCATTGCTTGACTAGAATGGTGATATTGAAAAATAAATGCAATTAATGGAGCCAGATAAAACTGCATGTGTAGCAGCAATGTGAGGTATGGAGTAGAAGCCACTTCCATCCGTGCGTTTTCAGGGTGGAGTTCAACGTGATGATCACTGGTATCCCAATCCCTCTTTTCTCCTATGTCTTCTGGCAAACTGGGCCACCTCCGTGCAGAGTTGCTGTGCCACGCTCTGGCTTTTGGGCTTCGCTGGTGCGGTAAATAGAAATTAGCAGGAGTTTTTAACTTCAGTCAACGTTTGGGCACCTGAATTGTAACTTTAAGGACCTAAGCGGCTGCTGACATTCCCGTATGACCTGTTATTACAGGCTCCTGGGAGAGCATGCATGCGGGTTGAATGCCAAAACGTGAGGTTGGCAGAAGTGAGTCATACCTGTGAAGATCTCAGCTTTGCTCTTTGATTTATCCACCAAAAATAAAAACACTTCCAAGAGTACAGGTAGGTATATGCAGCCCTCCTGTTAGGGCAGAGCTCTCACCGGCGCTTAAGTCTATTTGCGCAGCTCGTAGGATGAACTCCTCAAGCTTTGGAATAAAAGGAGCTGTGTGTACCTTTTATCTAATCTTCGGTGCAGTAGGCGTGAGCAGTTCCTGGAGAAGGGACCAGAATATAGGGCTCTGCCCCTTCTCCTGGGAGTCTCTCCCATGGAGTCATAGTGCTTTCTCTTTATGGCTTTGTGAGTTTTGAGTTCCTCTCTGAGGCTGGCCTGGCTCCAGTGGAAGGGCAGGAGGGAGCTGCAGCCCAAGCTCTGCTTGAAGTCTTCTGGTTCAAGGCTTTGTAGGAGGTGGGATCTGCAGGGAGAAAGGGCCCAGCTTCCCAGGTGAGCTCTTACCATTGGGTTGCTATTTAAAGGTGGCATTATTATCTTCTGTGGACATGTTTTTGGATTACTGTGATTGCTACATATCTTGCAGATGATGTTTTAGTGTGACCAAGGTGTAGCTAGTGAATTGAACGGCTCTGCAGATTTCACGTGGAGTTCCAAGATTAGCTGCTTCTGTGGTGATGCCATGTGGCCTTGGGATGACCCAGCTCAATTCGCTGATCAGATGAAAATGAGATTTTTCTTCTCCGTTCCTTTTCTTCTGAGAAAACTAGAATTGATCCAACTCATTGCGTAGCTGTGTGACTGCTAGTGCTGATGGGAAGGTAGCAGGAACTCAGGCCAGAAGCCAAAGAGGAGGTGGGACCGTCCCTTTCAGTGATCATACAGTCACAGAACGGTGGGGGTTGGAAGGGACCTCTGGAGATCATCTCCTCAAGCCCTCCTGCTCCAGCAGGTCACTCAGAGCAGGGGGCCCAGGATCGTGTCCAGGCACCTTTGGGATCTCTCCAGAGAAGGAGACTCCACAACCTCTCTGGGCA
>JAVSBS010006943.1:3854-15508 GCA_033124195.1 Coracias cyanogaster | reverse complement strand
AGCCAGAAGGTCTCCCCTGAGCCTCCTTTTCTCCAGGCTCAACACCCCCAGATCCCTCAGCTGCTCCTCACCACACTTGTGCTCTAGACCCTTCCCAGCTTTGTTGCCCTTCTCTGGACACGCTCCAGCCCCTCAATGTTCTTCTTGGAGAGAGGGGCCCAAAACTGACCCCAGGATATGAGGTGTGGCCTCTCCAGAGCCAAGTCCATGAAAACATCCTTCTCCTCCATTCTAAACCGGGCTCCTACGGGGCTCTGCCAGTCCCACAGCTGCCAGCCCTGCTTGCAAGAATAATTAGCCTCCATTTGCCATCTCCTCATCAGCCTGAGCTGCTGCCTGCTCTGCACAGAGCTGTGCCGAGAGGCTGCAGAGCAAACCCTGGTCTCCAAGTGCCTTCTACCAGCTCCATCACCAGCCCACACACCCCAAAATCTGAGCCCCATCTTCCCCCTGCCTTTTTTTTTCCCCCTTTCACTTGGATTTCGTCTCAAGCTGCATGTGAGTGGAGACTGGAATTCTCCTACATGTTTTTAAAAATGGCATTTTAAGGGTGATTATTTAGTCCAGTTACCTTAAGCAGGCAGCTCTCATTACAGAAGGGGTACCGCAAAGCACATTTTGCACTGGGTTGGGTCCATCACTGCTCAAAGGCGGCGCTAAGCCTGGCTGGGACATTTTTCTTACATTCTTGAAGGTACAAACGATCATTGAGTGAGAAGTTCCAGGTGTCACAAGGCACCTCCTGCATCTTGAGGGCTCTGCAGCTTTTGCCCACCCAACTGCCATCCTCTGCAGTTTTAAACCGATGGGTCACATCCTCTCCCACTGCCCAATTTTCCAGCCTTTTCCCACCTCCCAGTGGGGTTTTTCCTCTGCTCTGCAGAGAACCATTCTCCCGGCACCTCCCCAACTGAACCGAAAGGAAAAGCAATGACTCTGCAGGAATGAAACCAAAAGCACCAACGTCTGCTAGGGCGAAACCTCCACCATCAAGAACTCCCCAGAGCACCACATGGCATCGCCCACCACCCAGACCAGCTCCTTTTCGGCGTCAAAACCAGAGCATCCCTCCTGCTTTGTTTCAATTTTTAAAAATCCTACTTTCCGTCACTGATGCACCAGACTTTTCCACCCCGTTAGTAGCAAAGGGGCAAATCCCATTAGGATCTGGGGGAACGAAGGGGTCAAGCTTGTTCCTACCAGGCAGGCATCACCCAGAGTGGGGTTTTTTTGGTCAACAAAAAGGTGCCAGGGTGAATATTGTAAGGGAGGGATTTGTTCCAGCTCTCATTCCTGCTGGGATTGCTCCTGGCCCCTCCACATCCCAGCAGCTGAGGCCAGCCCAGCTCGCTGCATCTCAGGCGCAGGGCCACCGTGGTTCCTGCTGAGGTAAGCGGCTTCTCCTGAAAACCGCCTTTTCCTCCCCAAAAACCATCTGTGACGCGGCATCCCGCACGGATAACCGCGCGCTGGGCCGTGCCATCACCCCCCCGGTCCCCGGCTGGAGCGTGGGAATCCCTCGCGCAGGGCTGGCTGGGATTTTCAAGCCATCCTGTTGCTTTTCCTCAAAGCCATCGCTAAAAATAGGCGGCTCGGCTGAAAACGGAATTACTAAATATATCCAGAAAAATATAAAAATATTACAGAGAAGAAGAAAATAGCAAAGAGCCACGTTTCCAGGGGGGTGGGAGCTGGTGGAGACACGTTGATCTCAACAGCAGTCACAGGCCTGGCTGGGAAAGGAGCCTTAATACACCCAAATTACACGTGTGTCATTATTTCCTTAAGCAAAGAAAACGTTATGAGGTTGATTTGTGCCCATGGGCTCCCATCACACCACTTTGCTGGGCCAAAGGACCTTAACCCTCAGCAGTGATTACAGCCGCAGCTCCCGATCCCCATCCATGGGGATTTTATTCCCTTTTCCAATGTCCTTTTTTTTACGCCCGGTGTCCAAACACAGTGTTTAAATCACCAAAAAGCAGCTCGCAGGTCGGAGACATGCTGGCAAGTAAATAAATAAAATAAAAGGCACTCGAGAGGAAAAGGAGCCTGTTCCCATGGAAACGGCTTCCTTCTCACACCAGCATCCCATTCCTCCCGCCAAACTGGGGCGAGGTGGGATGAGTGCCCGTTTCGGTGGCAGCGCCGGTGTTTCACCCATGTCAGCGGGTTTCAGTGCCTGGCCTCCCACTGCCAAATTTGCTGCCCATCTTAGCCTTGTGCAGCCCTATTCAGCCGTATTTCACCCTAAAAGCAGCTCCAGGGTCAGACCCAGCCCACCACAGGCTCAGCCAGCCCTGGCAAACCTCATAGGATCATACAACCATTTTGGATGGAAAAGACCTTTAAGATCATCGAGTCCAACTGTTAACCCTGCCCTGGTCCTGCTGGCCACACTAGTGCTGAGCCAAGCCAGGATGCTGGTGGCCTTCTTGGCCACCTGGGCACACGCTGGCTCATCTTCAGCCACCTGTCAACCAGCACCCCCAGGTCCTTTTCCACCAGGCAGTTTCCAGCCACTCTTCCTCCAGCCTGGAGCGTTGCAGGGGTTTGTTGTGACCTAAATGCAGGACCTGGAACTTGGCCTTGTTGAGCTTCATCCCATTGCCCTCATCCCATGGATCCAGCCTGTCCAGACCCCTCTGCAGAGCCTTCTGACCCTCCAGCAGATCAAGCTTCCCACCCAACTTGGTGTCAGCTGCAAACTGACTGAGGGTGCCCTTGTTCCAGCTCATGGATAAAGATGTTAAAGAGCACAGGCTCCAATACTGAGCCCTGGGGACACCACTTGTGACTGGCCACCAAGTGGATTTAACTCCATTCACCACAACCGGACCTGGCCAGCCAGCCAGCTGCCTGTCCTGTGGAGCTGGTGGCACAGGTCAGAGCCATCCTTACTGCTGACACCCTTTCCTGTCCCTCCTCACCTTTCTCTGGCCCCACTGCAGCGCTGACACGTCAGGATGGGATAACCTGGACCAGATGTGGCCAAACAGCATCCCGGGCCCCCCACCCTACCTTGGGGTGTTTTTGGGCATGGAGCTCTCCTGGATGGTGCCAGTAGGCAGCCTGGAGAAGAGAAGGCTCCATGGAGACCTTCTGGTGGCCCTTCAGTATCTGAAGGGGGCCTACAAGAAAGCTGGGGAGGGACTTTTTACAGAGGCTTGTAGGGATAGGACAAGGACTAATGGGTTCAAACTGGAGGAGAGGAGATTTAGATTAGAAATTAGGAAGAAGTTCTTCACTCTGAGGGTGGTGAGACACGGGCACAGGTTGCCCAGGGAAGCTGTGGATGCTCCATCACTGGAGGTGTTCAAGACCAGGTTAGATGGGGCTTTGAGCAACCTGGTCTAGTGGGAGGTGTCCCTGCCATGGCAGGGGGCTTGGAACGAGATGATCTTTGAGGTCCTTTCCAACCCAAACCATTCTACGATTCCATGACAGCAGCAGGAGGGAGCGTGGGGCCGGCACGGGGTGGTTCTATCATACGGGAGCTGCTCACGGCTCTGCCGTAGCGCAGCGGAACCCCAAAAAACCAGGAGCGGCAGCTGAGTATTAAATAAAAGATTTGACTTTTATTTAAAATAAAATGCATTTGTACATAGTCTTGAAACCACAGACTACAGGGACGCAACGCTGGTTACTCCTCGGCATGAGGTGGGGCTGGAGATCCCTCCCCGTTGGCGTCAAACCGGGAGAGGTCCTGGCCCCAGGTATCGGTTCTCGAGGGTGTTGTGGCACGGCTCCGAAATCCCATTTAACTTAGATAAAAATTTACTGGGCTGAAATTGGGGTTTTTTTTGTTTGTTTCTGGGTTATTCCCTGTACTCTTTACAGGCGTACTATAGTTAATGCTGATACACCAGATCTATGCAATATTCTAGCTGGCTTGTGAGACTAGTTAAAAAAAACTGTACAATTTTATAAAATTTGTGGTTTTTTACATTAGTTACACAAAACCTATACTTCATAGACCTTTACTTCATATTGTAAATGAAAAAGTTTGCATATCATAGGCAGAACAGTGGCTATGCTGGTGAGTACTACGAGTGTCATAATACAATACGGTGTAAAAATAAAATTAAAATTAAAAAAAAAAAAAAGACAATATAAATTGATTATCAAAAGGCAAGTTAACAAAGGAAAAAAACCAAGCTATAACAGACTAACGGAAGAGCATCTTCGAGGCCGCACGCAACTGTCTTCACAGCCACGTGAGGCACCTGCAGCAGTCCCCGGTACGTGTAGTGTGAGAGGAGCGATGGCAAATGCTGCTGATGGGGAGGACGACTTCGAAACAGGTCAAATGTACAGAATAAAAAACACACACACACACCCACAAAAACAAAAAAAAAAAAAAAAAAAAAAGGAAGAAAACACTCATGCATTAAACATGATAAATAGACTTCATATAGGTCAAGCCCTGGATGGCTTTACAAGATGGCTTTAGAGTTCTCTTAGGAAATTGGCTATTTTAAGTCAGTTGAAGCTTATCCCGATCTGCCCGTCGGATTCGGAAGGGCCAGCGACGCGACCGCCCGGCCCAGGCACCGTCTCGTTATAGCGAATGAACAGAAGTGCTCATTAGTGCACACAGATTAACTGGTCTGGTAATGCAAAAAATTCTCATGATTTAAAAAAAAAAAAAAAAAAAAAAAGATACATTTCAAGCTTACTTTATTAAGCAGCATATTTCAAAGAACAGCTTTTTTAACGTTAAATATTAATATGGCCACGGGGTTTCTTTCCTCTGGGCGTACAGGCCGTGGGCCTCACACCCAGCCGCTGGTCAGTTTGTAGAACATCTCTTCATCTAAACTCTCGTTCTGATCTTTCGCTCGCGTCGACAAGAAGATGTAGCCGCCGATGAACTCGTGAACCACTTTGCAATCCACCTCCGTGCAGATGAAGGACACCCGGACGTCGTCGGCGAACTCCACCGTCACCTGGAGGGACCAAGCACAGGGGTTAGACCCTTCCCGAGGGACTTACACTGACGCACGCTCTTCTCTTCTGCCTTGTTTTCCTTTTCTGTGCTTTTTTTTGCAGCGCAAAGCAGCGCTGGAAGTGACGATTTGCACTTGGGGATCCTCAGGGGTCCCCTTCCAGCTTCGGATATTCTCTGATCCTATGATGCAATGATCGTTCAAATGCTCAGATAGCGCATTTTTTACTTTATCTATTTATTTATTTTAATTATCATTATACCTTTTATTATTACACCATTATTACATTATTAAACCTTCACTACATCATTACGCCGTCACTCAGAGATAATTACCCAGCGTGCCTGCGCCGAGCACGTGGCGACATCTTTGCTTCCAGAGAAACAGAGACTGGGCACGGACCTGGGATTTCTTTCCAGCTCTCCCTGCGAGCATCTTCTGGTTTTTTAAGTGAAGCTCAACCGTAGAAATGCTTTACAGGGGCTGGGGGAGCTCGTTTTGGAGTGACTGAATAGTCCGTCTGTTTATTGATGCCCATTATTTTGTTGTCCCCCCATCACCGACAGCTCCGCGGGAGGGAAGGGGATTCCCAGCAGAGTATCCGAGCTGGATAATTGGGATATGGGGGCTTGCAACTGGGTCAAAACAGACTCGGAGGCAGAGGGGAAGCCAAATAACTTCTCCAGCAACTCTTAATGAGCCGCAAACCACAGGAGAGCAGCCCTCGTGTATCCCTGGCCGCTTTAATTAGGTGTTCTGCCGAAAAGGAGCACAAAAAACTTGTGCATCCAAAGGTAACGCTCCATCTCGGAGCTCGGTGAGCTGTCTGCTGTTGCTTCTCATTACTCACACGGAAGTCTGAGCTGTGCTGCAAACGAAAGGAATTTCAATAAGGAAAAAGACCAGGACATTTATGTTCCTGGTTAGGATCCAGCTTGAGCATCGACGTTGGGTTTTCTTTCGCTGCCTTTGAGCCGGTGTTCAGAGATGGGGAAAAATTGTGATGCATCAAGTGCGTGTCACCGGCTGCGCTGAAGGAAGATTCAGGGTTTTTTTTTTCTTCTTTTTAAGGCTCATACTCAGCTCTGCCAACAGTTAGGACAAGCTCTGCTGGATCTACGAGGGTGGAAGAGGAGGGAGGAGAAACGCAGCGGGACAGGACAGGCTTTAGGAAAGGGCGACGGGAAAACCTGACTTTTTAACAGCCGACGTACAAAGCCAACTTAAAAGAAACCCGAGAGCATGAGGCGCGAAACGCCGGCTCACCATTTTGATCTCCCAGTTCACGTTCCACTGCTTCATGTTGCTGAAGCGCCAGGTTTTGACGGCATCGCCCGTGCTGGCGTCCATCCGGATCAGCCGGTTGTAGGCGATGCCGATCAGCTCCTCCTTCTTGCCCCCCTGGAACCTGCGACACGGCGAGGGGTTAATAAATGCACGCCCGTGGGTTAAATTCACTGGCTGAGTTAGCTTATGAAATGGGGTTTAGAAGTCGATGCGATTTAATGCTTTTTAATTTCGGCTCCTGAGCAAGCTCCGCAGCCGAGGACGTGCTGCGTGTTCACTGCCCCGTGCGTATTTGCTCACGGAATCCCCTGGAGCCACCGACCTGGCGATGAAATGCGTGATGCCGAACTCCGGCAGCGACTGCCAGGCTTGAATAAACCGCATCTTGGCCTCGATGAGACTCATCTGAGCGACGTTCTGGTGGGCTTCCAGGATGCGTGCCGTGATCTGCGGGCGGGCGAGACACGCGGGCGTCAGGCGAGGGGGTTTGTCAGTGGCATCGCGCGAAGGGGGTGACGACTCGGGAGGCGTTAGGAGTTAACGAGCAACGCAGAGAACCGATAATTTCTACTACGACGGCTCAATACCCGCGACCGCGGCTGGTAAACGTGGAGCTGCTTTTGCTTCGTATCCCCAGACATATAAAAGCGAATAGAGATCTGTGCTGTCTGGAGGCGAAGAGCCGCTCGGGCTCGGTGAGTTTAAGACGCAGGATGTGAGCAAACAGCGGGGGCAAATTTCTGGTGTAGGGTTTCCAGTTTTGCAGCATAAATCACTGGGGACCATTCTAGAAACCAAAGAGGGCCCAAGTTTCTCCAAGGAGGGGTGTGGGGCTTGTTAGTTTTTGTCATCGCTGCTCCCCAAACCAAAGAGGTTCTAGACTAGTTTTAAGTTTTAGCTTAAAATTGATCTTAATTTTATTGTTGCTGTCACTTACCAAGTCTCTTACATAGCCTGGCTGTAGATGGCAAGGCGAAAAAAAAAAAAAGAAAAGGAGGCAGAAAGAAAGAAAAAACAAAAAGCAATCAGAAATATGGCAACAAAGCAAAGGAAAAGCGTAAATTAACAGCAAACCAAAGTTCAAGCGAAAAAAAAAACCACATGCACAATTTCTTAGGTGGAAAAGCAGCCAAAGTGAACGTAAGGATGGAGAGGGGCCAAGCGAGCAGAGGTTCACCCCTCGTGCCGGCCCTGCCTGCGCACCAGCGTGGTCCTGGCTGGTGGCATCGCCTGGAGGAGGCTGTGGTTTGGTCCTGACATGGTTTTGGTCTTGCTGGTGGAAAGGGAGGGTGAAGCTGCCAGCTCAGAGAATTGGTGTCCTCACGCTCCTCCCCACGCCTCTGCGCAGCTCAAGCCCGCTTGCTGGCAGAGGAAGCTCAGTCGCCCTCAATAGCTCCTTTTGTTTGAGAAATGTGGAGAAATGACGGGGATGCTGCTGGGGTGACAAGCGGCTGGAGGGTAACACCAGCCGGGCTTCCTGGGGATGCATCTGGCTGGATGCTGCTCCGACACCGAACCCCAGCAAGGGACCTGAGAGCTGTGAAAGTGCTTATTTTGGGTTGGATGGGGTTTTTTTTTGCATTTTGGATTTGGCTTTTCCCAAACCTAACCTGCCAATCCTATGCTGCTGCAAGGGCATGTGGAGACAACCACCACCCAAGCAGGGCTGGGCCTGGTGTGGGACCAAGTGCCTCTATAAATCCTCCAGCAAGGCCCACCATCAATTCCCATTTCAGGACCATTTGTGGGCCACATGACATCTTCCTGCTCCTCCTCCTTCCCCCATACTGCGGAGCACAAGGATCCTTGCAGCCAAATTTCTTGTATTCCCACAGCCTCCATCCCTCTGTCCCTCCCAGCTGTGCCAGCACATGTGCTGCTGGCAAACAGAGAACCATTTAGGTTGGAAGAGACCTTTAAGATCATCAGGTCCAACCATTAACCCAGCACTGCCAGGGCACCACTAAACCATGGCCCTCAGCACCACATCTCTACAGCTTGGAAACCCCTCCAGGGATGGGGACTCCACCACTGCCCTGGGCAGCCTGGGACAGCCCTTCACAGCCCTTGTGGGGAAGACATTGTTCCTCACGTCTGAACCTAAGCCTCCTTCTGGCGCAACCTGGGGCCGTTTCCTCTTGTCCTATCATCTGTTACTTGTGAGAAGAGGCTGACCCCACCTCTCTACCCAAATGGGGTAGAGGCTCCAGAGAAGGCGCTGAACTCTACCCCTCATCTCACAACAGATCCAAACACACTACTTAAATTCGTTGTACAACGCTGCTGCCTCAAAACCAGAGGCACAAAGACCACACGTCATGTTTATCTCTTTGAGTCTCTTGCTTGCAATGTTGATTTGTCTCTTCTTTCAAGTCCCAAACGTTCATTTTCTTTTAATAGAATAGTTTGGGTTGGAAAAGACCCTGAAGGTCATCTAGTTCCAACCCCCTCTTCTTGTTTACAAGCTAGTAATTTGGTTGTGAATCTTCTCATATCTAGTGGCTTTTTGTGGAAGGCCCGCCTGTCTGAAACATCTCAGCTTTCACTCTTCGGGAGGTTCCCGGCATTCAGAGACACAAAGAAATGCCAGGAAGTGGAATCTGAAAATCCACCATAAAAGGTCAGAAAACAAATGACAAACAGAACGGATGTTAGTTCTACTAGTTAGAAGAAAACAAAGGATGACCAAAATCATCCTTTGCTCTCCGGTTTAACCCATTGCTGTGCAGCCTGGAAGTGTGCTATTGGAGACCTGGCCTGTGCAGGAGATTCCCTTCTCCCCAGACCAGTTGCTTGGAATCAGGTCCCTTTAAGACTTCCCAAGAATCTCACGTCCAGCTTGAAAATCCTGACCAAGAAGTATATACACAACCTCTGCAATCCCTTTAATGGTTTCAAAACTAAATTCTTGAAGAGTGGGTCATTCCAATTACAACATGGGCTATGATGGGAAGCTCGAGAGATTTCACACCGTTTGTTCCAGCCTGTGCTGTTTAAAGGAGTCGCTGGGCACAGAGATCTCTAATGGCTTTACTGTAACAGAGGAGCAAGATCCTGAGCATCTGCAACTGCCAAGCACAAAGAATTTCAGGAAAACGTCGGCGTAACCTACTACAGGCCTCCATCGAGCTGGCTAGACTTCACCAGGATTTAGACTAACAACCCCCGTTTTGGGAAAAGCAGCGTCCCTTACTCTTACCAACAAAACCGCACCAAAAACGACGCTTCCGCAGCTCCCTCAGCCACTCACCCAGCAACGAGCAGTGGCCGATGAGGTCTACGCACCACTTGGCACGTTCAGTAGGAGAGCCTTAAATGATGCGCAGCCTTCCGCTGACCTTCTGCCCAGGGCTAAATCCTACGCGTGATGCATTACACGCCCTGCGCGAGCTCCCGGCGATGGACGCGTGTGACAGTAACCCAGCTCCGAGAGCTGGCCGGAGGCAATTTCTTCTGGGTGCCACATGCTCGCTCACCCTCATTTGCTCTGTGATCTTTGGAAAAAGCACATTATTTTTACGAAGCAAAGGAGAAGGGTTACACTGAGCAGCCGCCTGTTTTCAGGCCCGCCTAACCAGAGAGTAACTAGGACAAAGTTCGGGGTGTTTCAAAATAGCGTTAATATTTTTAATGACCCATAAGCCCGTTTTTAGAGTGCAGCGAGGACTTTCTGCCTGCCTTGGAGCAAAAGCCCGAGACTCCTCCTTCGCCAGCCAGCCTGACAAACGTAGCACTGGAAGAGTCACCCCATGGACTGATGTCACCAGACAATGCTGCAGTCACTGATGTAAACACATCTTTCAGGGCAATGAGGTTTTTGTGGTATAAATGCAGATTTTTATTAAAGGGGTCTTTTTTTTTTTTCCTTGTAGTTAAAAAATACAGGCATTTTGCTCCCTAATTTATTACCTGCAATGTCAAACGGCCTGGCAAAGCACTAGGAAATCACTCTAGGAGCAGCTAAACCCCTGTGGAAGACCGGGAATGATTTTGACCTGTGGATGGGCTTCAGCAGAAGGTGGCTGATGCCACGGAGATCCATCTCGGATCCATGGATGGTTCCAGATCCTGGCAAAACTTACAGAGGATCTAAGGAAGGGTTCATCAGATCAGTGACACACCACATTTCACTCGAGTAGGGCTTAGCAGTGTGTTTAGGCTGAGGGAGGTGCCTCATTGTCTTGCTGGACCGAGGCGATGCTTTCCAAGAGGATGTTTTCTCCATTTATATCCATTTCGGCATCACTGGCGTTTTCTTCTCATGCGATCAAGATCTGACGGGAAAGCACCAGCATGTGTACGTGTGTGCAATACTCAACACACACAGAGACGGGGCTGACAGCTCTGTGAGACAAAGCTGAGAACCTCACCATATTCACTGGGAAGCTTCTCTGCGGTTTACCCAAGGGTCTAACGACCTTCGTCAAGAGTCGCGGCTAAAAACGGCACCGATCAAAGGAGCGCTGCTCATTTCCTTCTCTGCAGAGACCCACCAACCTGCTCCGTTTGCTCAAACCACACACTCCGTTATCCAAACGCTTCCGCAAACACGTCCCCGAGCCGTTCATCGTTATCGCGGGGAAGACAACGCTCATCTACACAAATTAGAATGTAATTTGTGTGTTTAAACACCACCGCTCAGCTCACCTGCTCTGCCTGACAAGGCAGGAGATGGCGAGCACCGATGACAAATTACACTCCTCGGCAGCCTCAAATAACGGCAAATGGCTGTAGAAAACCTGATTTTCTACAAAATGGGCAGCATGGCAGTGGAAACCGGTAAAGCAAGACATCGCTGAGCTCTGGATGCTGGAGGCTCCGGTGCAGCCCTGGCTCTACACAGGGTAAAAAGCACCAGGAGCCCCTTTCCTGGCTCGGTGTAGCCCACCTGTGGGACCAGCTTTGGCTCCCATGGGAAGCAGCAGCTACCAGCAGATCCAGGCCCGCCGCAGGCTGGAGGAGAAGGGAAGCTTTGCAAGGAGACATTGCAGAACTTCCTCCTCCCCGAAACCCCGCTCTGCTCCCCGGCGATGCTGCCATCAGCTCCCCAGGGCTGAGGTGGGGTTTGTAGAGGGACGCATTTTAAATGGCCCTTCTCTGGAGGGTCTGACCCACCAACAAAGCCCTGAAGACACCAGAAATGTGGAAAAAACCCCTCCGTCGGAGCGGCCTGGTAGTGGCTCCGTCTGAAGGAGGCAGGTGGGGTAAGGGGGACTCCTGCTCCCCAGCTGGCGGGGTGGTGGCCCCGGTGACACCCCCAGTCCGCGCTGGGACTGAAGGCAGGTGCGGTGGGGACAGCAGCGAGGGATGGCTGGGCAGGCCGGGGGGGAGCCGGGGCGGCCGGAGGGGCTGCCCTTGTGGCGTGACTGTAAATACACCCGTAGTCCAATGTCTTGGCTGTCGGATCTTTTTTTTTTT
>JAVSBS010006942.1:11332-33987 GCA_033124195.1 Coracias cyanogaster | reverse complement strand
CCGCCCCGGCTGCCGGCGGAGGAGGAAAAGTTTGGGGGCGACTTGGGGCCGCGGGAGCGCCGGAGGAGGAGGAGGAGGAGGAGAAGGATGCGCGGTTTTCCCGGCTGGTCGGGAAGGAAGGATGACTGAGGGAGGATGTGCACCAGCAGCCAGATCATCGGGAGCCTCCTGGTGCTCTCCGTGCTGGAGATAGGGTTAGGGGTGTCCAGCGTGGCCGTGGGGGCGGTCAGTTTCAGCCTGGTCCTCACAGAGCATAAACCTCAGCTGGGAGACTCTTCTCCGGTATGGAGCGGGGTGTGTGTACGTTAGCCATTTCACTCTCTCTTTAACTCTTTACGGTGATGAGCAGACCGTGCGAAGGCATCCCCCTCCCCTCCCTTCCCTTCCCTGCCCTTCCCCTCCCTTCCCTTTCCTTCCCTTCCCTCCGCGTGTGCATGCTGCGCCGAGAGCCTCGCCGGGTCCATTTCCGATGTGCATGGGGTACCTACCGTCTGCGTACTCGTGGGGCGAGGGGGGAGGCACGGGGGGGAGAGATGTGTGTGTGTGCTGGGGCGGGGGGGGGGGCGGCGACCCCTTCTTTCTCGCTCCTTTTCGTTTTTTAATTTTGCTGTGAAGAATTGAACTTTCTGTGAACCCATTCTCACACATGGGAAAGCTCGATACTTTCAGTGGAACGCGGGCCATAGCTTACAATATTTAAATTGACTGCGAGTTTTGCTTTTAAAAAAGAACAGCCCTGTCCGTTATGATGAGACTGTCAAAAGGTATTTTAAAATAACGTTAGCGGTATGTCAGCTGAGTTCTGAGCTTTTGGAGGAGAAAGAGGAAATGGGAAGCTAAAGGAAAGATACATTCTGATCTGGGCAACCTGAGCTTCTTGTAAAATGAACAAAAAAATCAAACACCTATAATGGGTTAATAGAAGCAGCATGTTCCTATCACAGAGCATTCCTCACTTCTCAAAAACCTTTCTCTTTTTTCAGTTTGAGATATGCATGTTTCTAGGAAGAATTTTCATCCAAATGATTATTTATATTTATGAAACAAAGAGTAGGAAACATTGAATATTCAGCCTAAACATGAGTGGGCATTTTTGAACACCAAAGCTGGTTTTGACCAGCTTGGATTGTACAGCAGTATTTCTAAAAGGATTGTTTGCTTTGCTTGAGATAAGATGGTAAATGCAAAACACTCTTTGTTATTCATCACTGTAACCTCCTGTAATTTATAGATTCATTCTGACAAAGTGCTTCATGTTATATTCTTACTGTCACTGTCAATAATTATTAATTATTGACAATAGTCATAAATATTTTTGGCATCTATATAAACACACATGTCATTCTGCACTGCAGAACAGGCAGGTGAGAAACAAGAATGAAGACCAGATAAGATAAAACAGTGGCCAACAGGTATGATATTATCAAAATCACTTCAAAGAGGGAGGTCTCTGGTCATTGCTGATGAAGAAAAAAGATTACTTGTCTCTTTGAAGATTTAATGGCAGAGAGCAATATCCTGGGTTTCACTGGAGTCAAAGAGTTTTGACCAGTCAGTGAGATCGGTATTTTATGCAGTGATTGCATTTGGTGACAACACTGTCACAGCTGATACCACTTCATGACGATGCACATTTCCTGCACAACTGCCTCATTCATTTTTACGGTTTCTGTTACCCCAGAGTTTGTACTAGCCATAGATTAAGATCCTATTACTTTGGATATTAGCTCCAAAGACCTTATAATCAAAGCAAGACGGATGTAGGCTGCAAGGATGTAAAGGAGTATAAACAACAAACCAAAACTGATCGGTATAACAGGTGGTTGCATTAACACACCAGCAGCCTGGCTGATTTCAAGCTCTTTGTAGGCAGGGTTTTAGAGAGGAGTAAGACAGAGGACAATGAAGTGATTTTGCAGATGTTTATAGGAAAATCTCCCCTTATGCGACCGCAGAGGCATCAAAGTGAACCCAAAGGGACTTGTTTGAAAATGTATCAAGTGGGCAAAGGATGCCTACAACCAAAGCCAACAGAGACAGATGTCAACTGCTGGGAACTGAGCAAACAACTGCAGGTTGGCTAGGCAGAGGGAGACCACAAAGAAACTGTAAAGTGGAAGCAAACAGCTTATGCTTCATGTAGTAGAGGAAACAAGAAATCAGAGCAGGATGCAGAGTGGGGTGACATGGTTATAAAGGCTTACTTGCTTTGCCTTGAACAAAAGATCTTTGTTCTAAACTGTCACTGTTATGGCACCCTCTTTGTACCACTCCAGCATTCAAATTCTCTGTTACGTGATGGGTTTTTTACTAGAGGACTTGCAGGTGAGACAGGAAGATAAAGGGGCCAGAGATCTACCATTCTCCAGGTATGCTTAGGGCCATGGGTAACTAGGTCCAAATTAAAACAACCGGAGAGAGGCTTGTTTGCACAATCCTCGGAATTGGCCTGCTGCAGAAATGGCATAAGCCACTTTCTGCTCTCTGGATTTTCCACTGAGCTCGTGTTGCCTTTATTAAAGAATATGTCTCACATAAAATATGTTATTTTTTTCCAGTTCACCTCTAGAATCAAGGTTTTCTTCTGAGAAATGAACATTAAGGAAAAGAAAGGGATGTTAAAGGAAAAACTAATACTTTGACATGCTAGGATGCAGAGCATTGGAGTTAAGTTGAACAGTGTCATGTTTCCTGTTGTAATTTACCTGGAAATACACCAAAAACTTCTGGTCCTGCTCTATCCTTTTATGTGGGTGGAACTCAGTAGAGGCCCAGGTTCATAAGGAAGCAGATGAAGATAGCATCACCATGGAAACCTTAACCTGAATTCCTAAAATTTGGGCATCTTAAAATCATACACATTCTGCCTCCTATACTTACCTCCCTATGATGCCTTGCATTTGACCCATACTAGCTTTCTTTTTAAAAGACAGTTTATGTTCTTATTGTTTACTGTCTTCGTACAGCCAGATAAATTACTAATGTACCTAACTTTAAGCATGTGAATCCCACCCATAGGATTAGAGATACAAGTGAAGTTAAGCTTGGGCTGAAGTGCTCTGATCATTGCGTGCCCTGTATCATGTATAAGCAAGCCAGGCAAAGTGGAGTAGACAAGAATGAAGAAATGGAAAGTCTAGACATTGCCTACATCAAAAATGCATGGAAATGGGAAAACAGTTTCTAAATTTGTTGTTCTCATTGGAGTTGAGCTGGATTAAGATAGTAAGAGTTGTTTAAAAAGTAGTCAAAAGAAAACAACTGAAGGCTTGACTGACTTGTTAAATTATCTGGAGCATGTAGAGACAACTATCCAATTTATTTTACATCATATCCAACTTGTTCTTTTTAAAATAGGCCACGGCTGCTGAATTGTAAAAAAAAGAAAAGAAAAAAAATATAGTCCCATATAAACTAAGGTGAACATGGTATGAATCCTGGATTTTCTTTATGTTTGTTATCATTGTGTTGGTATAATTTACTCCACAGGCTGTACTCAGTGTCTGCAAGATTTCTTTTTTTCCAGTAATTAAGGTATGGTTCTAAAATCCACCATTCGAATTCAGTTACATGATGTATTATAGAAATGATCCGACCAATGAGCATGCTGAATGACCACACTAACATAGCAATAATGGCAGCATCCATAGCAAAGTTTTTGCACAAACAAAAAAAAATCAGAATATTATAATTCAAACAGTACTCACAGATTTTTCTAAATGGTCACATACTTTCCTATCTATATTAGAACAAAATGGTTCTATCACTATGAGTAGTGACTATATATTCACATACACATATATGTATAAGGCTTTAATTCTCATTTATTCTGCAGTGGTGAATAAATTCTTCCTATAAATGAGATTCACAGACAGAGAGAGAATGAGAGACAAAAGCCACATCTTTAGACAAATATGCCATTTATCTTCATATGCAAGAGAAATACCTGATGATTCACTCATAGCTATTCCCCTCAAGAGTAATAGTTTCTTCCTTATAAAGACAAACATCTAAATGTATTTAAGAGATATGCATTCTCTGGATGTTGGTCAGTCTGTCTGTCTGTCTGTAGGAGCAGAGTTATTGTTTCCATGATTTGTGATTTTAGCACAGTGGAAGTCAGCCTGGCCATTACAAATCTGCATTTATAGTTTGGCCTCCAAGCTGGCACTTGAAATATTTTATTTCAGTGACTTTCTTTTTTTCCTCAGGGTTTGAAGGAAAAGAAAAGGGGTTAGTCAGTATGGAACTTTTCCAAAGCAAGAACATCATTTTAGACTGTTAAATCAATGTTGGTGGCCTAAAATTTTAGAACATTAAATTTTGCATCTAGTTTTTACTGCTGCCAGGTTTCCTTTGGAAAGAACAGTCAAACTATTCTTTTTTTTTTTTTCCAAAAGAACACTAAAAAAAAAAATCACATTATTGTATAGCATGCAGACAAAATACAGATGTGATCCTACTTTATTTTAACATGTGCATTGCATTTTCATCAAACTGGCCATATTTCTGGCTGGCTCCTGCTCCTGATGAAATGAATTGCAGCACTGTCAATCTGGAAGACAATCTACCCAAGGGGACTTGTAGTTCCTAGGATGTACCTAAAAGTATCTGTTGAATATACTCTGAATTAAGCATATGCTTAAATGTTTTTCTGAGATAAGGCTTTAGTTTATCTGCAGTGAATAATCTTTAATTTTTTACTTTGTGAGGTGAAAACAATCATATTGTGAATATTTGATTTAAAAAAAAACAACAAAAAGCATTATTTTATATTTGTTATTCTGATAGGCCCTAAACAAGTAAATAAATATTATCATTTTGTGCTGAGAATGTGAGTGTTTTTCCAGATGACCAGAGGATTTTGAATCACTAATGGCAGGTAGTCTTTCAGGTTCAAAGACCCACTTCTAAATTTCCTTGAGTGTTTCTAAAAATCATTTCACATTTTTAAAGCATCTCTGCAGGCCTACAACTAGGTAAATGGAAACATGAATCACAGGGACTGCTTGAATATGGCTTGAATTAGTGAGAATTGTAGCATCACCTGAGCTGATATGACCAAACAGTACCCTGCCACCTCAAGGTATTAGCCCAGATTAGACATGTTTTGACACTAAGTCTCACTTCAAGTAGCAGAACCTCCCTCCCCTTTCAGCATAACAGATTTGGTGGGGCACAGAGTTGGGTGATGGCAATGCTATTGCTTCTGGTTCTGGATGACTTGCAGCCAGCTAGACATTCCTGTCTCCACAACCTCTTGCATGGGACAACAACTTCATTGGAAGTTTCCATCCCCCTTTTGGAAAGATTACTGTGTTTCTCTACAGAGGTAACTGGCAAACCTACTATCTAGGCTCACTCTTTCTGTCCATTGTCATTTGTCTCTAGTTTGATGCCTTTGTTTTCATGAGTGGATTTATGCCTGTACTAGGAAAACTTAATCCTTGCTCTGAAATACTGCTTTGAAGAAGAGTTAAAATTAGAGATACCTTCTCTGCTCGGTTCATCCATTAGGGATTTCAGCTTTTTTTTCTCATCTGGATGGAGTTGAAGCAGCAAGATTATTAAATAGAATGGCCCTTTCTAGATGTTACTAATTTCAAATTCATGGGTATTCTTGCAGCAGGTATATGTTTATACAGTTTTAGTGTAAAACACAGCTTTTTTCGTTTACTACCTCACAAGAACAGGCAGAAGTGAAGCTGTTGATGATTCTGACTTGATGATTTGTTCTTCCTAGTAAAGGATTCTTTGAATAGGTATGATATGGATGTGTTTTCACTATGTTACATTCAAATTTGGAATAATTTCCCTTCCTTTACTTTATCAGATATATATGACCCAGAACGCTGGAGGGTTTTCCGTACAGTGCTTGTAGTTTGGGCTGCTTCTTTGTCATGAACAATAACTATGGACCAAGCACTCCTTATATTCAACAGGCTTTCTCTACTATTTTCTTCAGCCTCTCTCCAGAAAGATTTTCCATAGACAGTTTTCATTTTGTCAAGGGAATTACACTCACTGTTGCTTCTGACTCCTCAAAACAGAAGAAAGGATTCTTACCTGCCATATATAAACCAAAAATAGTTTGTTCCTTCTCTTCTGCAGGATGGAAACGAACAAATCTTTGGCTCTGCAGATATAATTAAAACGGAATCCTTTTTTTCAGACTAACAATAAGAAAGCCTATTTTTCCAGGAGAAAGTGAAAGATGCCAAGTATTTTGTTACAGAAAATATGAAATAAGGATGGATCCAAACCACAGAACTTGAATCTAAATTGAGATTTCAGCCTCCTTTGGAAATTTCTGGCTGTTTTAATCTGAGGTTTTGATTTAAGCACATATTTAATATAAAGTAAATTACTGCAGGTTCAAAATAAGCATTCTCCTTTTCTGGGAGGTCTTTGGTTCTTTATTCCAAAGTTCTACTGACCAAAATAGAGATTTTCAAACAGGCATATTGAACATAAGCAGGCACAGCTGCAGTGTGAATGGCAAAGACTCCACAGACAGACACTACTGCATCACCCTGCAATCACACCACTGCTATCAGAGGGACTGTGTCTCTCCTAGATCCCCAGCAAATATTCACTGAAAAGAAGACTGAGGCATTCACAGCCCTCTAAGTCTCTAAGTACCTTTTGTGCTTTGTACTATCTTTCTCTGGATTTTTTACCAATCACCTGTGTGGTTCTGCCCCAATCTATTATTAGATGATACATTCAATGCCTGCCTACTCTGCTAGTCTTGACACAAAACCTCATGTATCATAGGAGGTATGTATAAGTCTGCAACCAGAAGTAACCCCAGAAACAATGGGAATTGTTTGCAAATAGTTATCTATGTAGAGTTTTAAGTGAGATTTTTGATCTTTTAGCCTTTTATGATTTTTTTGATGATTTTTCTGAATAATAACTAGAACAGAAGTCCAATAGTGAAACCTCTGTTTCAACAAATCCCAGCTGAAGGTCCCTCTCTCAGGGCATTTGGGAAGACATTAATTCAGGTGATCCTTCATGAAATGTTTTAGCCTTATTCTCAGGATGAGTGTGAACACTTCAGCAATTGATCATTCTTTATGAGGACCTTATCTTCAGTGATATATTTCTCTTCCACTCCTGACTTCCAGTATTTTCAGCATAAGTTTGTTTGCTTTAACTTACTGCAGGTTTGACTTGGTTAGAAGATGGAATTATATTTAAAGAGTCCATGAGGTTGGTAAAAATTGGCTGAGAATAATCAATGATCGGGTAGAAAGGAGCAAGTCCTCACCATGACAGCATTAGTTATTCATGGGCAAACTGTAGTGCAGAGTAGCTTAACAGTTACAAGCCGGGTTTACCTGGTATGACACATCAACACAAAGACGAAGCCTTTCAGGATACCCAAAAACAGAGAGTGGCAAGACAACACCACTGTGGCTGTATTCCAGTTGGCAGTATTATAAAATAGAAGAGTTCAAAATTAAAAGACAAACAGGAACAAAGATAGGAAATGCCTTTTGAGTTTGATTTGTACCTGCCCTTTTTCTGGTACAAAGAACTAGTGTAGTTTCTCCCATCTACTTTTCACTACTGCTGATTGCAACACTGAGACATCAAAAATTATACAGGAAATTACTATAGCACTGACAAAAAAAATTCCCCGATCCCTAGCTATTCTACTAAAAAGCAATGATCAGAGTCAATCACATACTGTCCCACTGACTTTCTAACCTTTCTAGAGGTCTCCACATTGAGAGGCCTGGCTAAGGCAACTCTACACAAGCCATCTTCCTGAGCCCTGCGTATTGCTAATATTATCCCTATAAAGCAGCTTTCCACTGCTTCCAGTGAATCAGAATCCTCTGCAGAAGGCAGAAGCCTCAGAAGAAAGTGGTAAACTTTGCTTATTATTTTCAAAGCTTTGCATGAGGTTTAATTGCCTGCCACTGTGGCTCAAATTCATCCATTGGTTTTAATAGCAAAATACCTGCTGTCATAAATAACCAAACTTGGGCAAGACTTTTCTCTGTGAATGTAACACACTGTCATAAAAAAAATCCCCAAATTACATTAATCCTTTCATACTGCCCAAGTGCTTTTCTTCCAAGGTTTTTAACATGTTCAGGCATACTACAGCATACAGTTCCACAACTTGCTTGTCTCATAGTCATATGAATTACAAAACTTTGGCATGACGCTCTCAAGCTAACACAGAAGAATGTGGAAGAACCAGGAATACCCAACTCTTCTGAGATAGAATAGAATAGAATAGAATAGAATAGAATAGAATAGAATAATTTCTCTTGGTTCTCTTTTGAGTTATTTAACTACAAGACACCTTATTCCTTGTGCATATGTGTAAATATTATAGATGTACACAGAGATAAAATACATACAGAGTATAAATACAGACCCTGACACAATAAAATATTATCATAGAATCATAGAATATCTCAAGTTGAAAGGGACTCATAAGGATCATTGAGTCCAACTTCCTGCTCATTGCAGGACTACCTAAAACTAAACCATGTGACTAAGAGTATAATCCAGATTCTCCTTGAACTCTAAGAGGCTTGGTGCTATGACCACTTCCCTTGGAGGCCTGTTCCAGCTTCTGACCACTCTCTCAGTGAAGAACCTTCTCCTAATGTCCAAGCTGAACTTCCTCTGATGAAACTTCATTCCATTTCCTCAGTGGTCATCAGAGAGAAGAGCTCTGCACCTCATCTTCTGCTGCCACCCTTGAGGAAGTTGTAGACTGCGATGAGGTCATGTCTCAGCCTTATCCAAGCTGAACAAACCAAGTGACCTCAGCTGCTCCTTGTAAATCTTGCCCTTGAGACCTTTCACTGTCTTGGTCGCCCTCCTCTGGATACACACTGATAGTTTAATGTCTTTATATTGAGATGCCCCAAACTGCACACAATACTTGGGGTGGGACTGCGCCAGCACAGTGTAGAGTGGGACTGTCACCTCCCTTGGCCAACTAGCTATACTGTGCTGGATTCATCCCAGGACATGGTTGGCCCTTTTGGCTGCCAGGGCATATTGTTGACTCATATTCAATTTGCCATCAAGCCAGACTTGAGGATCTCTTTCTCTGGAGCTTCTCTTCAGGCTCTTGTCCTCTAGTATTTATGTAAAACCAGGATTACTCCAACCTAGGTGTAGAATCCAGCACTTGCTCTTGTTAAATTTCATGTGGTTGATGATTATCCAACTCTCTAATCTATCCAGGTGTCTCTGTAAGGCCTCTCTACCCTCAAGGGAGTCCACAACTCCTCCTAGTTTAGTATCATCAGCAAACTTAATGTGCATTCAGCTCCTGCATCCACATCTTTACTCCAGGTAGTCCCTCAGATACTTTAACAACTATGGAATACAGTAGTCACCCCTTGTTTTTCAGAAACAAGTATCTTAGGGCTTGTGGATTAGCTCATTCACTATTCTTTTGTTTTCAACTAGGAAATATCCTGTAAAATGTATGTATATGGCACTACATAAAGGTGGTTTGGAAGGGTGTGTGTCCTGTCCTTGAAACACAGTAAAGAACAGCAGAACTGCCCCAACTAGTGGGTTCTAATGCTAAATGAATCTGTAATTTCCTTGTTGCTCCTTCGGTCATATGCAAGGCTAATATAACTTGTTCATTGCCTTCCCTTCTGACTAGCAAAAACTGTGCAATGGAAATAGAAAGTCTTCTTCAATTGAAATAAATCATAAAAAATCCATTGACTCATAGGATCAGAATTAGAGCATTCTTGAAAAAAATGGATTACCTGTTCTTTCAGCTTTGAAGGTAAATTACCAACTCCCCAGTTTTTTAAACTTATTAACATACACTTCTTACAAGTTGAAACTATCTTTGATGGTATCTTTCAGGTTCTTTCTGTAAGCTTTCCAGAACTCATACATTATACAAAATTTTCCTTTCAATCCTACTTAATCACTACAGAGAGAAATTATATTATTAATCCACTTTATAAAGTCTGACTGAATAGAATTTAATTACAGCGATGTCTTCAACAATTTTTTATTTATTTTTGGAGGTTTCTGCACTACTGTTGAGAAATAGAACACACTACATGTGAAAATCTGAAGGATGCCTTCAGTTGAAGGCAAACTGCAATGACAGGACTGGGAGTGAAACTCCAAAACTTCATAGAAAACCTGAGTGAAAACTTAGAAGGCAGGGGTGATAGTTCTGAGATGAAATCTCCTCTGCCTGTGGGGACAGACTGAGAGAGCTGGGGTTGTTGGGGTTGAAGAAGAGAAGGCCCCTGCGAGATCTTATAGCAGCCTTCCAGTACTTAAAAGGGACCTACAGGAAAGATGGAGAGGGACTTTTCATCAGGGAGTGTAGTGATAGGACAAGGGGTAACAGTTACAAACTGAAAGAAGGTTGATTTAGATTATATATTAGGAAGAAATTATTTCCCATGAGGGTGGTGAGACTGGAATAGGTTGCCCAGAGAAGCTGTGGATGTCCCATCCCTGGAAGAAGTGTTCAAGGCCAGGTTGGATGGGGCTTTGAGAAATCTGACCTAGTAGAAGGTGTCCTTGCCAGTGGGGGGGTGGGGCAGAGGTTGAACTTCATGATCTTTAAGATTCCTTCCAACTCAAACCATTCTATGATTCTATGATTCAATGGGCCCAATTCAGAGTAAATATACATCTTGTCTTATGCTTAGCTATATGCATTAACTACTTCAGTTGGAGGGAGGTGCACTATGTGTTACAGCACCTCCTCAACTGAGACACTGAAGTTGCAGAATTTTTGTGGATAAATGAGATGTACATTCAATATATTGCAGGGACCCTGAATGCTGTGTGGAAACAGCTTTTCTTTTTTTTTTTTTTCTTTTCTTCATTTCTTATGCAACAGCCAGGTCTGGTCTGTGATTAAGTCCCAAATCAAGGTTGAGTTGAGCCTTTTGCTAGAAATACCATCTCAGTGCACTCAGTGCAGGATGTGGAAAAATAAGGTTTTAAAACTATAAAATTACTTCCCAACAGGGGTGTAGGGTTAGCTTTACTGAAAATAAGTAGCATAGATTACTTAATAAAGGACTGTACGAGGTGTCAAAGAAATCTATTGACAGCATTACAAACACCTGGAGCAGGTCTTAATGCTTTAATACAAGGGCTATAGTTCCTACCATGACTGCCCCTCAGGGACTATTCACTGTTTCCCCCATTGATCTTTTTTGTAGGAGGAAAAAGAGACATCAAAGAACATAATCAATCTTTGAAACAGGTCACCAAAAAGCATTAACATGTATTCATATCAGCTGGTAGGAGGTGTTTCTGGTTTTGTTAATTAGTTTTTGCCTAATGCTTGATGTGACAATTAGCAGACCAGTTTGTGAAAGGAAACTATGCCAAAAAAGTACAGATACCTTCATGCTGTCTCTTGCAAAGTGGGCTATCTAGAATGTGAAACACTTTTTCCTGCATGTTCAGTGTAGCCACACCAACAGATGTACTCGTATTTCCATGAGCACCCATGGAGACAGGAGGCATTCTTGCCCTGACTTCCACTGTCTTGAGGACATCAATCAATATATGATCTCTCCATCATTCAGATGGTAGGATCAGGATATTAAGTGCCTTAGCTATGCTTAAAAGTAGATGATTGCATCACTGACTACAACCTTGCTAAACTGTTTTGAGAAAAAATAAGAAGGCATCTTGCTTGCAACATTGGGTTGGTTTTTTTTCATGTTTGTTTACCCAAGCACCTTAAAAGTAGGATTATTTTTTTTCTGAGTAGTCATCTCAGTCTGACTACTCATTCTAGTTTCTTCTTCTCAGATAATTTGTTTATAGTTGAGTTATGACTTCCTGAAACATAAGGTTTGTGATAAAAATGCTGGCAACTGTAACCATTGCCTAACCTACTGTTGTGGTCACCACTACCAAAACACAGCAGAATTTAAACTTGAGAGCTTAAATAATTGTGTTGATGTTGTTTTTTTTTTTTTTCCTTTGCAGTTTCTGCTTTGTGGCATATGTGGAATATTGTGCGCCAAAAAAAAATCTGGACTTGTTGTAAGTTCTTCCACTGCATATATAACACATAAGTATTTGAAAGGCGTACTTAGCTAACCTGAACTCACAACTAGAGGCTTTCTGTGGCCAAGTGTTTCTGATAAGTCAGTAAAAATTGCAAGTCAGCAGTCCAAAAAAGCAATCAGCATTTTGGGTTAATCAAGCAAAACAGGCCAGTTGTGAAATGGCCTATTTAGGGCATGCCCATTTAAGCCACACATCCCTATTTATCCCTGTCTGGATAAATTTGGATGGAAAACCTCTTGACACAAATTTATGCCAAGTCAAGCAAAAGTTTCTCAATAATGTCACTGAATTGCATCTTCTCTCCTTCAAAAACCAGGCTGCCACATCAATGAGGCTGCTGATAAAGTTTGATTCCAGATATCATAGCTGTTCCCTGCTTTAATAAGTTCTTTTTGCAATCAGAATCATGTATAAGACAGTTTTAAAGTGGTGGCAGATGTCTTCAGTCTCTTGTAAGAATCAGAAGTACAGTCATTTTTCTGACGCCAGAAAAATGGTGTTATTACTATACGATTCACAGCAGAACTTTGTGTTAAAGGCATGATACTATTCTAAGTGATAAAGCGTGGCTTAATTTTCTGTCAGCTTAATTATTCTGCCATATACAGATGGCAGTCAGGTAAGACCAGCATAAGTGTGAAGGGAATCAAGATCTCTATTTTTTAATATCAATGAGTTATCCTAAACACTGTTACAATGACAATCTCATTTCTTAAAGCATGTGGACCATAACCAGTTCCTAAAGGCTGTCTGTTCTGATGGTCTCATGGAATAGTCACTTCTCAGTGGACTGCAGCATGCACTTGAATGACACATTCATGACAAAATTTTCATCTCAGTTGTATACAGAAGTGGTCTGGAAGACTCCATAAATTTTTCCTGCCATGGTAGATAAATGCACACACACAGCCATATTGTGCAACATCAAAGGCCCATCTAGATCAACATCTGACAGGCCAGAAGTATCAAGGCAAGTGAATAAGATAATCATTTAGCAGTGTCTTCACAATAAGGTCTTTTGCCCTCAAATCATTTGTGGCTCAAGGACATCATGAACCAGGGTGGTGTCTTTGTGATTAAAGTGATAGGAGGTTTTTCCACATCTCATTAATTGCAGCCTATTTCAAATCCTTGTAAAGTTCCCAGAAACATTTAAACTGACTTAAAAACACACACATAGTCACCACACTGACCTTCTGTAGAGCTGCGTCACAGATTTCTTTGTTGTTTCTCTTGCTTCTTTGCCCAACACATTCATCCTGAACACTTTTGAAGTCCCCACAAAAGCTGTAGAAAGCCTCTAAACTGTTTGACTGAACAAACAGGAGGCAGAGTCAGATGGCATATAAAGCAAGAGAGATTAACTGTGAATGCATGAGGCATTGACTCCTAAGGAGTGGTGAGAAACTGCACAATAGAAAATTATAATACATTCTGTAATGTTACTGTTCTGAATGAAACACTGGAAATGGGAAGATTTGTGTACTAGCAGTCCACCTTTTTACTAGCTTTAATGTGACCAACTCATTCTACCCAACTTTATCTTACATGCAACATCAGTCTTAACTCTCGCACACCAGAAGGTATTGTATTCCCTTGGAGCTCAGTGGGAGCTGAGGATGTTAAAATGAGTGTCTGTGCAGTGTTTTCCATTCCATGATGCTATTGAAGCATTTAATTATAGTTAGTTTCATTTTTTATATGAATGAATCTGTCTCTAAAAATGTTACTGTGACATAACTTCTCTTGTCTTTCCTGACAGATGATACTTTTTTCTGCTTGTTGCATCTGCGGATTAATCGGAGGAATCTTAAATTTTCAATTTCTTCGTGCTTTGACAAAGAAGTCGTCTGCTCTCTATTCTTTGCATCTTGCCTCCATGTCTCTTGCATGCATTGGAATTGGTGGTTGCACCCTTTCTTCATGGCTCACTTGTCGGCTAGCCAGCTATGAACAAAGGCGAATGTTCTCAGAAAGAGAACATTCATTGCATCACTCCCATGAAATGGCAGAAAAAGTGAGTTGTGCATCCTCCTTTATTTGTTCTGCTTCTCCTAAAATGCTACTGTATGTGTTAATGTTTACAATTGGCAAGAGAGTATTCAGTTTTCAGTTTTATATGAGAAGAGCTTCTGGGAAATGAAATGCTGCCATTCTGTGTAAGCTTTATTACGTTGCATTATATGGAGCTATTTTTAGGTACTGTATATTTGCAGTACCTTCATTTCAATGAAGCACATCCATTTTCAACATAATTCCATTGTATAGCTATTCAAGGGCTTAGCTGCTAAATATAGCACTTCATAAATAATTGCAAGCCTTATTAATATGGATTATCATGTATTGTACTGTGAAAAAAGTACAGAATACTTTCTGTAACCACATCATTGCATGCTTCCAGGATTTAATCAATTTCTTCCTCTCCCAAGTACTCAGCTTATAAAGTAGGTTATTTAAACACAAAAGCCACAGTTCACAAACCTAGATGATTAAATCTAAGTATGTAAGGGCATATTTAGACACCTAGATGAAACTGGTCTGATTTGCAGCAGCAGTGATCATTTACTGCCTTTCTCTGTTAGGAGGAAGCTTCCCAAGGTGTCTAAGTCTATGTTTAGGTGCTGAAACTTAAGCTCCCTAAGTTGAGCACATAGTGCCATAAGAATTAATTGAATAGGATTTTTGAAATTAGGTCCTTGGGTTTACAGATCAAATTAATATTTGATGAGTAAAATGTTCACTGACACCTTGTGCTTTATGTTTGGACTTTGCACACAATGCCTTTCATCTGCAAAATGAGCTGAGAGGGGACAACAGTCAAGTGGACTGCCCATCTAAACCTCCATGTGCGAGTTTGCATTGCAATTGCATTGCAATTAAGTTCAACAGTCTGTATCATATCTACTGAACAGCTGAGAAAGGATCCATTCCCTCAGGCTGTACAATGTTTTAAGATTCCCTGACAAAATATGATATAGCAGTTAATTGACCATTAAGTAAAAATTACTTCTTGCTATTCTTTGGTTTCTTAACTAAGATGAGACCCCAACTAGAAACCCAACTTAAAAGATGTCTGAAACATTTTAAAAAGTTAAATAGTACGGGTTACAACAGTAACATAAAGCAGGGTGATAAAATCCAGAGAGGAGATACATTTCTCCCTCTTATTTGTAAATGAAACAGACTTCTGATGAGCTATGCAGGCAAGTATGACCGTGGTCTTGAAGATGGTAGGCTGGATCTTGCTTTTCAAAGAGGATCTTGCCTCAACAAGGACAAAGATGAAGCCCATTCAGGAGAAAAAGAGAGAATGAAAAAAATAAATAGCCTGGGAAGAAAAACCTTTCAAAATACAGACACATGCCAACCCTAACAATTTGGGCTGAAGATGACCATGTATAGCACTAGTTTGCTGCCTCCTTGCCTGGCCTGTTGACCTGCTGAGCTTTTAAACACTTAGCAATGAGGACTACCAGGTGCCCACTTATCCTGGGTGAAGGGACACGATGCATGTGCAGAGCAACCCTATTGCACATGCTCAGTGAATATGGGATGCACCCCACCAGTGGTGGACTCCCTGCATGTGTGTTGTAGAATCAAGTATGCATGCTTAGATGATCTGTCTCACAACTTCTTAGACCTACAGCCTGTGGACTGCCTGCTGCTGGCAGGTTTGAGTACATTAGTTCAAGGCATGCCCCTAAAAAATTATGAAGGCTTCCTAAAAAATTACATTAAATTAGGCCCTGATTTAGAAAATAGCTTTAAAGTGTTTTATACATAAGACAATTTTGTATATTTATACTGATATACAGTAATATAGACATGTACTGCATGTGCATTTGTTTGTGCTATATTTATTGTATAATTGTTATATTTATATTAGAGATTGAGGGGTATTGAAATAACCGACCTGCCCAGCTGCCCGGTGGTTCCCCCGACACCAGAGTTACCTCCAAGGTACGCTGAACACTAGGGAGCTACCATGTTATTATGTCACTTCAGGAAGGGCCACCTCTAAGAGGAAGTCATAGTTTCAGCTAATCAAAGTTGGCTGACGCTGTGATGTCACTCTGGATCAGGAACGGTGCTTCCAGGTAGTGACATAATTCTACGTGGTGAATGCTGCAGACTGGAAGTAAGTTGAGTATTTAAAATATTCACCCTAGTTATAGACATCCAAATGTTCCTATTTGGATGTTGCCACCATTGACTCACTCTGCTTCTAATCTGTGTGCTCCTTCATTTCTTGAATTCAGCAACATTTTTTAATTTATTAATAGTTTTATTTTTGAAAACAGAAATATTGGGGAAAATAAATGGTTTTCAATATTTTCTAAAATTATGATGATATTTTAATAGCTGATGTCAATAGAGGATTCAAGTGATAAAGCTGAAAAATGGAAACTTACACTCACTCATGAGTAGCCTTCCAACAGATTATTACTATTAACCTGTCTCTGACTGATAGTTAATATTAAATGGCTTTGATATTCTTGGTCCCTTTCCCAGCTGACTGATATCTTCAGCATAGATCCAAAAAAGCATGTAGGCACCTACAAATGGACAAAACGTAATGCCTTGTTTCAGAGCAGACAAACTGGGATCCTGAGTCCAGTGTTAGGCATGCCTGTTCCTCTTCAGGATATAAGGAGAATGAGGCACCATACAGAAACATCCAACACTATCACTTGCCAAATGGAGAGCTGGGTGGTAGAAAATGCTCAAAATTCTGCAAGTTTATACACCTTATTTTCTCTGACACTTACACTTGATTCAGGAGTATTAATTGAAAAGGCTATGTGGTTTGATGGCCCCAAGTTTACTTTGTAAAGAGGAATAGGACATCCTTTCTTTCAAAAACTGTGCAGGGAACAATAAAGTCTTGTGTTCTACTTTAAAATGTAGCTGGTGACACCTAAAGCACCAGTGCTTCCACTGTATTTTAAACTCTGAGTTCTGGTCTCTGCCTCCCAAACTATTTATAAATCAAATACTGTGGATTAAAAGAAGAGAGAGAAAGAGTCAGGCTAGGAATAAAGACCAGGTCCCAGAATTTTCTTCTTTTACCAAGGATCTCAGCTACTATGCTGTAGAGTCAGGCTCTTTCTTCCTGTCTTTCTCTTTCTCACTGTTTAGCCCAATAAATCTTATTTTAATTTCCTCATAGGAACTTCCACAAGAAGGGGGACAAACAAATCTCTTTTCTTCCATATTTCCTCCAAGTGCACCTAGGAGTTAGAAGAGGTGAATTTAATCTTTCCATGCAGAGAAGGGCTTCTGGTTCTCATGCAAACACTTCAGAACTACCCCAACAGTGGCACCTCCACCTCATCTACCTGAATTTAAAAAAGAATAGCCCAAACTGCATTTTTATGTGTGCCACTCCCTTTGGCATAGTTGGATGTTCTCTGGGATCTGCCATTGGACATAAGCAGCCGATCATTTCTACATCCAGATTCAATTTGCTATGGAATAAGTCTAGGATTGCTCAGAATAAGGCAGTTTTAAGCATAAACTCTATGTGGCTTTGCAGCCCTGAAGGTCAGATAACTGCTTAATTAATGTAGCCATCTCCAGGCTTAGACACCTGCTAAGTATGTACTGTTTGGATTACAATTTGAGAATTATAAAATCTAACTCCAAATAAATCTTAGTTTAGGTGCTTTAGGATTCTGACTCATGATCAGGTCAGTTTACTCTGGGATGACTCATCTGCCACTTGAGTAGCAATTGCTGAATGCTAAAAATCGTAGTCTGGCGTATTAAGGGAAAACCAAAATTAGTTCCATCCCAAGGCAAGCAGTCAAAACCCTTAGATCCATTCTGTATCTAGAACTAATTCCCAAATGTCTATCCCAGCTAGCATCAAATGGCATCTGTTTGTAGCATGTCAGCACATAAAAAGATTTTAATGGAAGCAAAGACTTAATTACCATCTTGTTCCTTTGTAGATTACCACACAAGCTTAAATTGATGCACTTCCAAAGGAAACATCACTAAACTTGCACAGATGCCATCAATGCTGTATATGTTTTCTGAAAGTAATGTCCAACTCCATCCATATCAATGAGTCTATCAACTTTCAAATGTATTTAATGTAGGAAGAAATGTGATTTCTGTTTTTTTTACAGTGAGATTTATCAAGCCAAATAAACATATATTACGACCTTAGCTAACTGACATTTAAACACCATTTAAAAATTGTTATTTTAATCAGTGTTTTCTATTCTTGTTCCAGGAAATGACAGATAACCTAAGCAATGGTGGCCCACATCTGATTTATAATGGAAGTGTATATTAAAAGATTTTTAAAAGGTCCATGGAAAGAAGTGATTTTAGAATTTTCTTCAGGAAAAAATAGACTCCAAGAAATTGAGAAAATGGAACTATTTTAGCTTTTATGGCTCAAATGTCACAACTGCAGAACAGCAAGGTTGCATTTCTCTTTTAGAAACATGTTCAAAATTTGTCTCCTAAACATTTTACGGATATATAATATTTATTCACTTCCTGGCTACTCTCTTTTGGGTTTTTTTTTTCGTCTGAATAACTTCTCAGAACTGTGACAGTATTTGAAATAGACTTCTCAAGGCTCTTCTTCTCATGAAGACTCAAAACCCAGAAAAAAAACAATTAAACTGGACCACATTTAGCCCAGTCACAGGATTCCTGAAGAGAAGAGGAGAAGGCAGAGGAAGGATTGTTCAGGGAAATCTTTTCCCTTCCGCACTTAGCAGCATCTGGTGTAATGTGATGGTTTGAGATCATGCGGCACGGTACCAACAATGCATCTGCACCGTCCCCTTCCCCACACTGCAAATGAATCCAGCCTCAGTTTTCCCAGTAGATTATATCAAAAGAGGGTACAAATTACTCTTCCAAAAGGCTCCCATTTCACATTCAGAGTGTTTATGAACAGTGTGCTGAAAACAACACCAATGTCTTTGTTTTGAAAGACAGAATGCTCTAAGAATGCCATAAATCAAAACCTCAGTAATGCCTTGTTGTAAAGAAACTGTAAATATTTACAATTTGTGAATGAAGTATATTTCGTAATTTGTTCATAAAAGATGACAAATAAAGTGAAATCTAAACCAGAGATTTTAAAGAGATCTTTGGGGTGGTTTTTTTGTGTTAGAAAGATCCTGCAAAGCTGAACCATCATGCTTTGCACAACACATTAAAAGGTTCCTAAAGGGGTGAAGCAATCTCAGAAAGGAGGAAAACAAAGGCTGAACAGAGAGGCACAGTCAAGGTCAGAACATGCTGGCAATTCTGCACATCCACAATAGAGTCTGGGCTATGTTAAAGCAGTGTGTATGTTATGACAGCAGCTTTAACTGACCCCAAACCTTATTGCAGGACCTACTGGCTCATACAGCCATGAAAAATGGAAGATTTTATCTGTAACAGAACATATACAGCATAATATGTATATAAAATATTCATATAAAATCACTCATATGTTAACTAGTGAGTCCATGACTGTTCTGTAATGCCCAGAAATTCAACATGAGTTTGAGATGTGAGCATTATTGATGGCTGGCAACATTTGGTGACATACCCATGTTCCCAGACAAGTGTGAATAAAAACTTATTACTCAAGCCATGCCATAAAAGCCTCTAGAAATTATATTAAATTGTTTTGTGAATCTATATGTTATAAAATAATATTTAATTCCATTATTTTAGGATTTTTTAACTCTGTAAGGGAGTTTCCCATCTAATAACAACATAGGAAACAGCTTCACTGTGATTTAAGTCTCTCACTTCAACTTCATGTAAATTAGTGGTGGCTAAGCATTTGAGTCAAAACCTGGTCCACCTTATAAGGCTTCTCTTTACTTACCTACTGTCTCAAAGGGCTTTTGACTCTTCTGAAAGCCCCAGTATACTAATATGTATTCCATACATTAGTAATTGCTAATGAAACTGTTCATAAAGCATATAGATACTGTCACAGCAAAAGAATTATATGTTAAGACATCTCTGCTCATAGGAAGTGCCCCCCTTCCCAGGTCCTACCAGCCGTTAGACTGTCTCCTCTAGTATATTCTAGCTTTTTTTGGCTCTTTATAGGTGCCAATGCCTCTTCAGTGTGATGCCTTTCTCCCTCAGCAGGAAACATAGGATATATGTTCCCTGTATATGCCCCTTCTGGGAGTACTTTTGCTGCAGCTCTGAACACAACCTGTCAAGGTAGGACTACTGTCTAAATGGCCTGCAGAGTTTCATACAGGTTGAAGAAATCCACGCTGGGCATAGAAACAGAGGAAGTTGTTTTCTATGATTCCCTTCTTCGTTGCATCAGTACAAAGTGTGCTAAAGGGCATTATCAAAGAAAAGCAAGAGTGAAATAAAAACTGACTCAAAAATCCACCTCAGAACTATCTGGCTGAGGTTCATCATTAGTTCTGTAGGCCAGCTGTGAAATCACAGTTCGTAAAGAGCTCTCTTGTTGCACCTCAGGACTAGGAATGGTAGCCTCAGATCATGAAGGGTGGTTTGGAATTGCAGTTCAGAATCTGCTCAGGAATGACATGAAAAAATAGATCATAACACTACCCATTTACGTATCACAAGCACTTGATTTCCAGTTATGGCAGCAAGAGTATGGGATGGTGCAGGGGAAAAGATGGTTCTTCTATATCCAACATAGTAGTCCGGTATAACAGCCACTTTCTCATGCTTTGGAAAGGAAAGGAGGATACATTATCCAAGCTCACAATTTCTGAAGTCTTACTGTAACTTATGAAATACAACCACACCACTTCTGCTGCTTTTCAGGAGGTGTTGGACGGAGAGAGAAGAGATCTGCGCCCCAGAGAACAAAAGATTCAATTGTTTGGTTTTTTTTTCCTTTGCTGCCAAGTCTGTAGAATGCAGAAAAAGTGGCTTGTTCTCTGCATTAATAAAGCCTTGAAAATGCAAAGCTGGAATTCAAAAGACTTAGGAACAAATGTGACAAAGAAGATTGCTTCTACCTGAGACATACAAAGAGGATCAGAATTTTTAAACTAGAAGTAAATCACCACAATAAGTGGATGTGGTAGGGGAATTCTAGGAAATGTTTCACTTTGTTTAATGAAGTTTTGTTCCATAACTGAATATCGAGTTTAACTGTAATGGAAATATTTTCTGTACGTTTTCATTACCGGTACGGTTAAAAGGGCACTCATTCCACTTACCCAACTGTAAGCAAAACAAAACTTCCAGTTTTCAGAATGTGACCAGCCAACATATCTACATCAATAGCTTGAATGCTGGGCACCAAAATCCATTTTAACCTAAACAAGATGAGGCAGTATTGTCCTTAACACAGTTGTTTCTGATTCGTGCTGCTGTAACAGCAGATGCTGGCTCAGATTCCTCAGAAATATTCAGCTGTTATTTACTAGGTCAAACAACACTCTTCCTGAAGGAGCTTCCTTCTTGAACTTTGTGCATAGGACTTAGCTGGTAAGCCCTTAATGTACGTTTTAATATTTTAGGCTACATTTTAGGCTATGCTTGGCATTTCATAGAACCTACACCTATGAGAAATACATATGGTTTGAATTTACACCAATCAACGGTTCTTACTGCAAACCATGCAGAAAAGTGCATATAATGTGTTTTGAATCTTTTTCTGGCACAATCCTCAATATATGTTTGTTGCATTAGGAAATAAGAATTTCCCTTCAGATGATCTGGGGAGGTGTGAAGGACAGTGCAGCAGGTCTGATTCAACAAGAAATTTATATGCAGTAAGCCATAATCACAAATAGTCATTTTCCTTGAGAGTGTGATTTTGAAGATATAGGGAAAAGAAACTATAATGGTTTAAGCTATTTTTAATAATTTTAAATCCCAGTCCCAGTCAGGTTAAAGAGTTAAAAGGTGTCTGTTATAATTAAAAGCTTGGGAATATCTGAAAGCAGACCAGTATTGGACTACCACATCATTGTAGATATTATTGCATAATCTTTCGGTCTAAAATTATTCTAGCCAGCTTTTCCTTCCTGTATCAAACTGGCATCTCTAGCTCCACTATAAACCTCCAACAAGTTCCACAAAGCTGGTGTACATGCTTCTGGAGACAGATTTTGAAGTACTTTTTTAGAACTTGTACAAGGGCCACTAGAAAAACTCACAGTCTCCAGCAGGGGCAGAAAAAGAAAAGAAAAAAAGGAGTGGAACGTTTTTGGTAAAACATAATTTGATTGGATTGAAGATGCTAAACCCATCCTCGTTTAATAGGATCAGCTTGTGGAACTCTGACTGAACTCGGGAAGCTTGCTCAGGAATGTGTTTTTTTCCCCTTAACTATAAAATTATGAAAATACAATTCAGTGTTCTGAATGAAAAGAGGGAACTGGGTGAGATGAATCAGTAGCTGGAATTTGAGCAGAAAATTGTGTTCCTGGAGAGATTTGTTTGGCTCTGAAAGTGTTGTTCTGACACACAGAAACAAGCTCAAAAACTCGCAGAGTTTATGAGGAGGTATGTTTATTCGCCAGCAGGTGCACAGGGGCTAGCGCCTCCCAAAGCGTGCACACCGGCATAGCTCCGCATCGTGTTTATAAGCAGTAAATCAATACATATTC
>JAVSBS010006939.1:31482-67738 GCA_033124195.1 Coracias cyanogaster | reverse complement strand
GAGGGTTACAGAGCACTGGAATGGGCTCCCCAGGGAGGCTGTGGAGTCTCCTTCTCTGGAGACTTTCAAGACCTGTCCGGATGTGTTCCTGTGTAACCTCCCCTAAACTCTATGGTCCTGCTTGGCAGTGGGGCTGGACTTGATGATCTCCAGGGGTCCCTTCCAACCCCTAACATTCTATGATTCTATGATTACTAAGCCTGTCCCTGCCAATTCAGAAGAGCCTACCAGAATCTGAGCACTCTGTGTCCATCAAGTATCTTGGGATGTCCTACAGACTATTAGAAAAACATCCTCTCTGACACTTCGTCTCAGCATGTCCCAGGCTCCACTGTGTTTGAAAATCAAATGCTTTCCCTGTTTCTTCCTGCTTCCTCCACTTCCTTCTAACTATGAGAAGCCGTATTGAAACAACCATCGGTCGCTGTTCTTTCTGAAAGGTTAGTTTCCATCCTCAACTCCCAGCATACAGAAGCCTATCTAACATTTGTACTTTCAGAGCATTCATCCCTTGTAGGCAAGGACTCCCTCTACAATACAAAAGGCACACATCACTCCAACTTTCAGAGACCTCAGAATCTGGAAGAACGGGGATGGGGGAAAATTAAAAAGGACTTAAGTTTCCCCTCTGCTCCAGGGCAGAGACCGCAATCGGCTATGTAAGACCACAAGAAAAAGATTCTGCAGAATCTTCCTTAATCTTTCTCACTGCTCAACCATCCTTTTGGTTTGATGGTTTGTCTTTAAATGCCTACTTAAATCTTCCTCTGTGCCTTTCATTTCTAGTACTTTTTTTTGACCATCTGCCATGGACATGAACAGCAGGTAATTTTACTTGAAAAGTCTCTTACAAATGTGAATACTTGGCAAGTCCTCCCTACATTTTTCATAAAACAACCCTAGCATCATGTTATTCTTTCACAATAAGTGATATTTTCAAGATTTTCTATAATTCTTATTGCTTTCCCTTGGATTCCTTCCAGTTACTGCAAGTCATTTGACTGACTCAAAAACTATTTCCCACGGTCTTCACCACATGGCTTAATTTCAGAGAAAAAATTAGGAACATAGGAAGATCCTTCCACCCTCCCCAGCTCAAAGAACATTTCCTGATAATTATTTCTAAAAATCTGTCAGCCACAGCCAACGTGATTTACTGGATAGAATTCTGTAACAGTAATGAATCACAGTGAATTAAACCTAGTGAATCTAATTCTTACTCATCTCACAATAGTCCTGGATGTAGTAGCAAAGCTGCCACAAGCTTCTGTCTCCTCATAAAAAGAATTATACAGTGAAAAGGAAAAAGCAGCAGCAGGAGGTAAATGAGAGTAGTATAACATACAATCAAGTCTGGAGGTAAGCTGGGCTATATCACACAGCCTCTAAGAAGATGACATAGTCTGCTAGCTATTAACAAGAAACTTTTCCCCAAAAACCCCTTCATTCTGAATTGAAGGCATAATTCAGAAATAAGATTTCTTCACACTGAAGTTACTTATTACTCATTAAACAACATTTTCCGTATATAAAATAATGCTTTTTCAGAAAAAAAGCCTTTTCGAACATGCAGTTTCACATTTCAAAATACAGCAATTTCTGTATTAATCAGGTGTTCGAGTTACTAGCCAATACATTAAGTTCTAACACAGAAAAGAGAAAATCAGGCAAAAATGTTAATTTTTGTGCTCCAACAATGAAGACAGTGACATTTCTGTGTCAGTAGGAACCAGAGCCTTTTCTTTGCAAAATACTGTAGTATGATCTGAAACCAGTCACTTTCCTCAAAAATGATGGTATGCTACTAATGGAAATAGGTGGTGTGTCACAACATCATGTTCTGGTTCAAGCACGAAGTCAACATGACAGAACTACAATGGCTTCTACAATAGCTAATCAGAAACATCAGCTGAATTTTCTTTTGTTTTTAAAAATACACCAAATATGATATTTAGATACCGTGGCCATACATAGAAGTTACACAACATTTCCAGGAAATTTCAGCTGTCAAATATTTTTATCTGAGGGCAGTCCTACCTTTGTGCTTCAAAGCCAAAAGCTATCCTTCACCATGAGTGCAAATAGAAAATATAACAGCTCCTGTTGAACATTACACAAATTACTGTACCTGTACGAAATGCTGTGATGACCGTCATTGCTCAGTGTGTTATGATCAGGACCCTTCCAAGTAACTGAAGCCTTGGGGCGACCACAGACTTTACACCTAAGCACGATGGTCTCTCCTGTCTCACATGTTACCTCACTCAATGGTATTATAAATTCTGGGGGAACTGGAAAAAGATAATTAATGGCATTAGGTCAACTGAAGTTAATAAATTTGCTTTTCTACTCCTTGCACTCTCTCTTTTCTATTAGATAAGTTAGTATGGTACTACCACGGTACTACTAATTTCCAAGGTGTATCTATCCCTCTGTCTTTGGAATAGGCCACTCGCTGGACCTCTGCAGAGCTAGTGAATTTTTCTCCACGTGAACTTGGACACAACACTACTGCTATGCCACAGATAACCCTGAAGCCTACTATGGTGAACCAAACACCCTGCTTATGGCAAGCTGAGGAAACCCTACAGTGAAAACTATTTAAGGACATGCTCAGCTTGGCTACCTTTATATCCAGCTAAGTTTGCAGAAGGGAACACAAATATCTCACTTATCCACTGAGGCACTGTAGTGGTTTTCCCTTTTGAGTGAAACTCAAGAAGTTTGGTTCTGTGTATTAAGAAAAAAAACCCCAAAGGGCCACTTTCTTTGTCCTGATCAGCCTCGGCACTGGAGAGGCCCTGAATGTGTCCCCATGGTGCAAGGTTAATAAACGAAGCAGCTCCAACTCCTGGCCTTGTTATTTTGAAAATTCAGCAAGGCCCAACTTCCATACAGTCTCCATACAGAACATGCCATATGGTCCTTGTGTTTTATGTTGTTCTGGACTTGTGAACAAAAATGTGTTCCTTGCGTCTTAAAAAATAAATATGATGTATTTCATTAACTGTCTCCCTTATCCATAAAGGGCCTTATGTCTATTCTGATACAAAACACTCAGTTCCTGACATAATTCATATCAAGCAAATTTAAACATAGTAAATAATGTTTTAATCAGATTATATTTACAGCCATTTTTAAAAAGCAACTTACCATCATAAATGTAATTGGGGTTGAGAAGCTGGAAAAGAAGAAAGTAAAGAATTAATGTCCTGATAACCTTACAATAACTTGAAGAATGGTAGAAAACAAAGCACAGTGATGGGTTGAAGTTAGTTGTACCCACAAAGACCCAAGAAACATCTGAACACCAGAATTTCTGCAGAACTCTGCTCTTTCTGCAATATCGTTATGCTGTATCATGCTTCACACTCAAAGATTAAATATTCCTGTTTTCAGATTTGGCAAACACTGTCCATTAAAACCACTCTTGCCTCTAATTCCTTCATGTGAAATTCAGAGAGATGCTACTTTCAAAGAAATCCCAACACAATGTCTTTTGGAAACTACTACATCTTTGTAACACTTACCTTTACAGAAACCTTGTTGGCAAGTCCTTCTCGGGATTTGCGGTAACCATTTTCTAGCTTGCCTTCCCTTTTGCCGTCTTTATCTTTTTTCTCAGATTTCTTCCTTAATCGGAGTGCTGTGTGCCAAGATGTTGACTTCCTGAATACAGAACATTACACTTGGATCAATTTTTTTCAACTCCAGGTTATGTGTTATACTTTCTAGTTTCAAACAGCATTGGAAAAGTATGTAAAAATGTTATTTCCTTGTATTAAAATATACTCAAATTAAATACTTCAAGTATTTCATAAGAGATGCTCCCTGTGGTTAAAACTGTAAGCAAGCTAGTTAGATTAGTCTGTAGTTCAGTATTTTTTAAATCATTGCTTGAATAGCAAAATTTCTATACGAAAATACAAACTGCCTATCAAACTGAGCAATGATGAATATGAAATCTGTATCAAATACAGCCTATAGAAGTTTTACATAAAGCCTTAGTGCTACAAACTTTGTTATTATTTCTCCCACTGCAGATTTGAGAGAGATCTTCCTAGCACAGCCCTCACTTTTAATAGGTTTTTGGCTCCAAGCAGACACCCAGGAACTCTGAAATCTCATTTTACTTGCAACAAATATTCCCTGTTTTCCTAAACAAAGGTGTCTAGCCTGACAACTCATTCTATTAAATAAACCAGTAACTATTGCTGCTCTTAAATTGGTTTTCTTTCATCATCTTTTCCCAGAAGAAAGCACTACTACAGCTTTTTAATAAAGAATATGTGCTTCTGGGCTCCTTCTTACTAGCTTGTATTTTGAAGCTTGCTAAGGGACCTCTGAAGTACTTGTTCTGCTTGATGTTTGTTTATTTCTCAAAGATCACATCAACTTTTGGTTTAAAAGGTTCAAAGCCTTGTGTAAACGGGAAGTTTTTCTTCCACCTCCTCTTCTACACACACCCAGGCACTCACTTGATGGTTCCATCAGGGTTGTCAATGATGACTGCACTGGTATGCCCCAAGACATAGCCGGGAATCCAGCCCTCGGCTGCGGGGCACTGATCAGTGGCGGCTCTGAACACCAAAAACATGTTCTGTTGGTTGCTGGCTAGAATCTGCACGACTTCTCCTTGGTAGACATTTATCTCATCCTCCTTCACTGCCGTGTAATCGTGTGTCACCAGCATGGTGGAGATATTGCTACTGCTGCTACTTTCACTCTGCAAGTGTCAATTGGAAGCAGAAAGGGGGGGGGGGAAAGAATAAAGTTTAAAGTTCACGAAGAAGACAGGCTGTTCTTGGCCTGCTACGTTACCTGCATAATCCACACAATTTAAGCTGTAGTCAAAGAAAAGACTTATAATTTCTCTTTTAAAGCTGCCTGTGTCTATTTATCTTGTGCAAATTAGTTTGATCTTTGAATACCTTCACATACAGCTGTTCCAGAAATTTATTCCCATTACTTTTACTCAAGATCACTTCCTTTAACTAAGAGGCAGTTTAGACGTAGATCTCAAGTGTTCTTCCTTTCAAGCTCAGACACTGACCCTCACATCTTTATCAGGCAACAAAACTACAGTAGAGTACGTAGGTCAGTTTTTCATGGTCTTACAGCTGCGGTTTCAAAATCATAATCATTACCTCACAGACACTGGAAATTCCAAAACCAAAAACCACATATAGTCTTTCCTAGCACTACTTGTCAGATCTCAGACACCGGCCTTCTGCACACAAAACACGACAAAGTACCAAAGAACAAGACAGGCTTTTGATGGCGTGTCTCAAAACCGTCAGGCTTGTCCCTGGTTGAATCTGCACAATCAGGTTTATTCTTTTAAGTGCACAGGCTGAGGTAAATTACTGAAATAATAAATCAGTCATTTCTTGGGCAAAGTTGGTCCACTGAACTATCAGAATAATGCTGGAAATCTCATTAGTAACTATGATAGCTGAGTGGTGTTAGCTATTTATCACTTTCAACTAGTGTTCGTGGATGTTGTTTGTTTCCCCACCAAGCATTTACAGAAAGCTAATTATGGCTGATTAGGTGTATATTAAAAGCCATACTACTTTTCAGAACAAAAAACCTTATCTGCTGAAAATTATTATTTTATAAAAGTAAGATTAATTTTGTCCATTTGCATGCATTTCTCATATGAGGTTTAATAAATGGAAGTGTGAAAACTACTATCACACTATGCAACCTATTGCCTGAAATAAGTTATTTCCTTCTTGGAACAAGTTAAAACCAAAGTGGATTGCCTACTAATGATGTGTCATGAGGTGTGTGTATGTGCCTGGTTTTGTCTCTGTTCTTACTTCAAACTCTCTCAGGTCGCTACCAGTGAGGGCTCACTATTGCTTAGTAGTAGCTGAGTTGAAGGTGGAAAACAGCACCCAGCTGTAGCTGGAGACTACTATCGCTTATACAGCATAACTACACGTTAGCACCACCTCTGTGCTAGCAGTGAGGGGAAAGCCTGGCATGCAGGATAAAAACTATCAATTTTGTTCTCAAAACTGTCAAATATTTCTCCCCTCAGCATTGAGGGGATGCAGCAGGGGTCAGTGAACAGCATGGGACACTGGGAGCCCTGAAAACCACATTCTCTTTCAAGCTGCTAATGGCTTGGAACAAGGCACTCCATCTCTCAGTGCCTGCACTTCCCCATGAGTGCTTTGGCTGAGAAACCAAGACATTTGGAAAGGAACAGTCTCAGATTACTCATTCATAGCATGTTCAGCACATTGGTGGCTGGATCGCTAGTGAGTCTGTACATTTTATTCTAGCTGGATTATTTTGTTCACCTGGGTAGTTGAACTCCATTCTGTCTCTTTCCTCTGATTAGGATGATGAAGCAAATGCTACCACAGAGAGAAAGATCTCATCCTGGATTGTACCTCTACTACAGGATATTTATGTTAATTCCAGATGCTGTATTTCCAGTGGGAGAACTCATTTTGTCTGGTTTAGAGGATTGCCTGCATGGAGCTTTGTACTAGCAAGCCCCTTCTATGATTCAGGCAAATGGGGAATAGTGGCACCAGAAAAACTGGTCTCATTTTCAGTCATTGTTTAAGATTACAACTTGCTAAGATGCTTTTAGCTAGATGAAAAGCTGCTTTTGTTAACTCCTTCTGTTAGACTTACAGGGGCGATGAAGGGAAGGCTGGAGTTGCAAAATCAACCCAAGCCCCAAATCTTGCCTCACACACTATTCCTGAATATACTTTTTCCTAGCATGCAGCAGAATTTATGTAACTGCAGGACCGACCTTCCTGTAACATAACATTTCTTTTTAATAGTTAAGCCTTGAAGGATCACATTGAATTCTGAATATTTCTAATGTTTAACAAGGACAGATAAAACTGTTAAATAAGCAAGTGTCTCGTAACTACAAAGTGACAAATATTCTTGTGAATGTGTTTATCTCCAGAACTCATTCTCACTACAGAAAGACAGCCTTTTCTTTTGCCTTGCAAGGAACTAATTATTCTTGCACAGTTAACGTTTTTCTACTGCAAATTCTGCTGGTCATCACTGACCTCCAATTATGGGATTAGAGGAGAATTTACAATCAAAATATAAAAGATTCCTCCCATATTCCTGAAATACTAGCAAAACCAATTCTTTTTTCATCTTCTTAGAAGTAACTTTTCCATAAGTACCCAACCGTAACCATATGTGCATGTAAATACACATACACAAATGGTTAAATAAAAATAAACCTTCACAACCCATTTTCTCTAGCCTGTTAAATGTGGTGTGAAATCTTGTTAAAGTATGGTCTAGAAATGAGGTTATAAGTGAAGGACTGAGACTGATCTCAAACTGAAAGAAACGTGAAGCAGAAGGCATGCATTCAGATTTTATCTTATTGTAAAGCATAATAACAAACAACGCTGTCTTTGCTGAGATAGTATCAAAACCCAAATGTTTTGAAAGCTCAGTGCCATCCCCATCTCTCCCCCTCTCATTTTTTAATAGAATGACATCAATTATTACAAGTCTTCTCTGCATACAAATAGTACCAATATCTTGATTCGCATACTGTGCAGTAATTGCAAAATACCCGCATTATCCCAGATATTCTATTATTATCATATTTCGCTAGACAGAAGTTAAACACAAGACAGAGCTAAACCAAATGAAAAGCTCAAGGAAAACTGGGATAAAAATACAATACATGCAAAGCATCATTTTTTCTTCTGAAGCTACTATAAAAGTAAGTGTAAGAACTAAGAAGTCAAGAAAGCTTTGTAGGTTAAACAGTTCTATAAAGAAACGCATGCACTTAAAAAAGGTCCAGCAAGTTAGGTGATTTGCAAAACTGGCATTGCATACTATTTGTGAGAGAGTGGAAAATCAAACATTCGTTAACACAACACTTAATGGGAGAAAAATCAAATGTGAGTCTAAAAAAGAAAGGCACCATAGCCTGCCTACCACATCCATGGCAAGTGCCTTGAAATATCTGCTTTATATTTGCACGTGCCCCTGTGATTGCTGTGTTGCATTTCCTGGTGGATGTTATCACAGAGAATGTGGATTCTGTTGATACCCCAGCTTTCCGCACAAACACAACAACTGCATACTAAAAAGTTGAATCTCTAGATGTCCTAAACCAGTTCTTCTTACAAAGCAGAAAAGACAAGTGAAGCCACTATTTCTTTTGGTCGTAGTAGAAGGAAGAATATTTTCGCTACATTTTGTTGGCCTACTTTGAGTGGATTGCAGGAAGCTTCCTTGATCAGACACAGGATTTAAAAAGAGAATGTTGTACATCAACTAAGGCTGAAAGGGGAGGGGGGAAATAATAAATTAATAAAAATCAAGCAGCCCAGGGACCGTACTGTAGATGTCTCCACGAAGTTAAAACTCAACAGGACAACGGTGGCGGATTTGTGCGTGAAAGGGAAGAAAGCCCCAAGGCAATCTGCCAAAATTTCAAGGTCAGATTTAAGTGCTGGCCGCAATGCATACCACAAGGTGCTCTGGCTGCCACGCTTCAGCATGTTAATTAGGTGCCTTCAAATTAGAGACGAAAACAGCAAGGAGAGCAAGTTAGTAAGTATCAGCTTAGTGTTCTACGTTTTCAGCAGAGGCAGAAGTTGCATGTTAGCAGTTGCTTTTGTGTCTGTATACATACATACCCATGTTTCTATGTATACACACACAGAGAGGTAGACCATTTCGGTTTTTTAATGTGCAGAAGATATTCGAACAGTTGATTATTTCAGAGCAGTACAGCACCGGAGAGCCAGAAGTTAGTACGGAGAGTGATGGTAATGCACAGAAAGGCAGCATGGGAACGTTTTAGAAGAGCTCGCAGGACAGAGGTGCTCCGCTCTTACCCCATTACTCTGAGTGGAGTGAACTGACTGCTCGCTGGTCGAGGAGCATGTGCTCATGCGGTCTGTGTCCTTGCTGTGTGAAGAGTGGCGGTGGACCTGCCGCTGGAGGGAGTCATTGTCCCCAGGGAAAGTGAAGGAGCCAGGGCGGCTAGCAGGGGATGCTGGGATGGAGCTCCAAAAGGAGCCCTTCTGCAGGGGGCTGCTGGGTGGAAAGGTTTCTTTGCCAAAAGGAGAAGGGAAAGTCGTGGAGAGAGGAGAGTTCATTGGTGAGATGGCTCCTGGCCTTGGCTTCCCAAGCGTCAGTGATCCTACGCTGTTTCTTGATCGACTGTCCTCTGAGCTTCCACGTGAGTCTTTCTGGGCTCCATCAGCTGAGCCAGAAATGTTTCCCGCTGTCTTCCTGGGACTTTCAATTACTTTCATCTTGGGAATCTGCTCAGCTTCTCTCTGAGGGCCATCCGGTTCTGCATTGGGAGGGTGCCTGTCTGGCTGGCTCAGGCCAGTTTCTAAGGAGGTGTTGTAGTGTGGCAGGGAGAGATTGTGAATGGACATACCTGACATCTTGTCTCCCTCTGCTTGGGCCGAGGCTGCAGAGGAGACCAGGACTGGGGAATGGTGTCTGACAGGCTGGGGGATCCGGGATGGCCGGCTACGGCTGGAGCTGGGGATGCCACTACAGCTGCTGGGGCCGCTGCTGTTACCGCTGCTGCTCCCGCTGCCACCTCCACCACTGCTGTGGTTCCTCTGGTACTCGATTGGGGACGTCAAGGCTGCAATGGGGGCGGGAGGGGAGGCGATCAGGGAAAGGAGGGCAGGAAAGGGAACAGGAACAGTTTAAGACAGACACGTTTACTGGCAAAAAGGGAGTGCTGTTCAAATAAGGTAAATTCCCTTAGCAATGCTGCTCATGCCGTAGACCTCAAGTCACTTTTCTATATTACACCTTCATGACCTGCTATATGTACCCCTGTTAAAGATGAAAAATCTGAAACAAAGGAGGAATGTTATCCTCTAGGATCACATTGTCAGTCAGCAGCCAAGCTGGGAAAAAAACAGGTGTGACTGAATTCTCAGCGGGTTGTTCCATCCATTACAACTCTTTAAAAAAAAAAAAAAAATCTAAATTGCGGTAATAACAAATGGATACAAAAATACAGAAAGAACCTTCTAGTGTTACAGCAGACACTACTGTCTTGTACTTTTCTCCTGCAGAATCTGAACATTGTTGCCACAGTAAGATGTGACAACAATGGCCACCAAAATAACACAAGCAAAACACATTCTGAATAGATGCTTAAAATTCCACTTGGGTTTATCCATTAAAGGCTTGCATTTGCTTGGCACACAAGCTCTCCACCTCAACGGATGGTGCTGATCTTGATTCACTCCTACAAAACATTTGGAAAACTTCAGCAAGAGAACACCATGTAAATTCAGACTACAACTCCTACAACAAATGCTAGCATCTGTTCTGAAGCAGAAATGTGGCACATACCCCCAACTGTTCTATATTAGCTCAGGAAAAAGGAAACTTGCAAAACATTTTGAAGCCAAGAAAATACATGAGAGAGAAGTCATTCAGTTATGAACTTTCGGTGAGAGGGACTCACTTACCATTTAAAAAGTTGCGCTGGTTTTCTAAAATTTGGTTAATTTCATGGATCCATAACTGTCGGACTCCTGGACTAGCAGAATGCAAAATAAAGGTCTCTGTGACATCGCCCGTTCTTGATGTTAGTGCAAATTTACATGGATCGCTGTCCACATTTTCCTCCAGGGAAAGGCAACTCACCTTCATAAAAGAAAAAAAAAGAGAGCATTTAATTAATCTATTTTATGAGAAACATACCTTTAAAATCTCTTATTTAGGAGCCCAGAGTCAGATCTTCAAAGGACAATCATTCTTTCCTTCAGTAAAATAATACCACGAAATGAAGCATTACAGTAAACTAAGGAGTAGTGTACAGTTTACTGACACCCTGTGCCTGAACATCCTCCAGCTCATCAGTGTGGCCCAATGTTTTCCACCATCCCTCACTCTCCCTCCATGTTATTTAAAATGCTGAGCCTGCTATGGAGCTCTGCCACTGGACCACGCTGAAGGCTTCTGCTGCAGATACAGCAGTGCCTTGGAACAGGCAGTCCCACCAGCACTAAACAGAATGTTCAGGTGGCAGGCAGAGCACCATGGTGAATTAAGGGAAGGAGGGTCCATCTAAAGCGCTTCATGAGGAGAGTTGGTGGGCCTACTATCATCAGCTTTTGTTTCAGGGAAAGCTTGAAGTGGGGGTAAATGCTTTCTGTTTGAGGAAGAGTTGACATGTCTAAGAAGGTGTCACTACTTACAAATGTTACCTACACATTCGGACTGATTTCAGCTGAAACTCAAAAAAGGGGTATGTAAAGGGTTACCGTCTTTATTCGCAATGACTCTGCAGTGGGGTGTACACACACAGCACAGAGCTGAAGACTAAACTCTTTGTGAGCACTTGTCCAGCTTTGTGTAAGAACACCTGTGTTAGTATGCTTCACATGGGAAGCAGAGTATAGGGATCCAAGGATTTCTATTTACCATCAAAGTGTGCACAGATTTGGTAGGAAGTAATTTCAGGAAACGACTGACACCTCACTGTACTTTATGATTGCACGTCTCGATGTCACTAGTGACTCCACACTGAATCAGAAACTGTTACCTTAGCAGAGTTTGTGCAGGGGATGCAAAGACGCACACACAACAGTTACCTTGATACTGTTTTTAAACAAGAATCCGGGCATGGAGAAACCTTTCTTTTTATCTAGCAGCTCACTAAAAATGACAATCTGCTCGAACAGGAAAACCCGTCTCTCCTTGCAGCGTGGCAGAAGTCCTGTGTCCTGGTCTGTAACCAAGAACGTGTCCTGGAGCAGGAGCTTACCCTGGGCTACAATTTTACCCTAAACACAGAAGCAAATAGAAACACATTCAGTGCAGTCCTTTCTTTCCCCAATCAACCTTCTTGAGGAGATGCTCATACCAAAATAGCTTTGTATATTGCCCAGTTTCTGAGTGTCACTGACCATTATATATTCATTGATCCTACCATACACAAGACACTGTTGTGCCCTTTCTCAAAAATCAAACAGCATCAAGAAGAAATGTTCCAAAAATCCACCCCAGCCGTTTCAATTCATACTGCAGTTTGAGGCTTGTAACACTAAGGCTTTCACCTCTCTACTCTCAGTAACTCTCACAGTAACTCAGATGTTCTTCCAATGTCTTCCAGGGTGCCAAAAGGGGAAGAACTCAAATTCATACCTGAATCACAGAGCAGAAAGGGCTTTGCAAGTATGACAAGTGACTATGGTCTGGCTGATGCATACTGCTTCAACAGCCAATGTCCATCTCTTTTAGACTTGGCAAAACAACAAGGGCTACAGCTGCTTCAGGTACTTTACTGATCTTAGCAACTCCTCTTTTGTCTACAATAGTGAAATCAGCTCTGCTCACCTGCTAATAAACTATTACTTCACTATTTTGCAAGTCACTGGTCAATAAGGGAACTGCAATAACAACACCGCTGCTTAGATTTTGCAGGACTTACTCTAGTGTGACTGACAAAACAGGTAGTTTCCCAGGAAAAAGTCCTTGCCAGGGCTAAGACTTGATTTTTTCATTCACTGCTTTTTGCATCAGCTAACCAGCTAGTGAGGGAGCACCCTACCTCATTTCTTCCCATAACTTTAATGGTTAATTTTTACAGAACCTGACAAAAACTCTAAGGAAAACCCCAACCAACTTACATCAAATCCTTGCAGGCGGCCAACATTCATCATGTCATTACACCGTTTTGGTACTATACACATGACCTCGACAGCTCTCTGTTCAAGACAAATAAAAAGTCAAAGCTTTATTTCCCAAATGAGTTAGCAGCATAAAATTTTGTTTCACTTGCTATGGTTGCTTTAGAACAGAAATGCGAAAAGTAAACACTTAACAACACATTCTCAAGAAGATCAGAAGAGGAAAGTGACTGTCAAAACAAAAGTAGTTGAGAGGAAAGAGTAATCAAATCACAAAGAGATAAATCTCAAGTACCTCTAGTTCTGTTGTGTCAAGATTAGCTTTTTTAGAATATTTAAGGAAGTCCTGAAAAAGGAAAAAAACAACAACATGAGTTATTTTCTCGTTAATCAGCAAAGGAAAATCTTAGAAAATCTGAATTTGCTATCTCTGTCAGAGAGTGACACATTGCAGAAGACACATAGAAATATTTTCTTTGTAAAGCTTCTTGCTGCAGTGATTTCCTCCTCTTATTTTTTAAGATTTATTTACTATATTGATTTACTTCATACAAGAACGTTTATTAAAGAAATGACCTCTGTGATACACAGGGTTGCTTTTCAGTAAACCTTTATGTTATATTAAAAAGATTGAAGACGTAGATGGAAAAGTTGGGTTGAGTCCAAACAACTCATATCACATTTACATCTGAAAACAGTTGGAAGATCCCCCTCCCCTTCATACGACATTGGTACAAATTCTAAACGTTTCCATGTCACTGACTTGAATTCATTTGGTTGTTAACTGTTAAAAGAAAAAAGCAAAATTCTGCCCAATTATTCACTGTAATTTTTATAACTATGTGAATATGCTCAGAAAATAGTATGACATTGTTTACAAATCTGGGTTGTTTGGGAGGAGGGTAGAAAAGCATCAGCAACATTTAAAAAAGAGAAGATATCCGTTAACACACGTATTTCATAATTCACCTCAACATCACTTTACCTTTAGTAACAGCTGGTATTTCATAATTCTCTGCACAGGTTTTATTAGCAAGTCTGTGAGCTGAAGTCTGTGGCCCAGGCGTTGCTTTAGATCCTGAAGGTTGTAAAACAAACATTTGTTGTTCATTCAGTTAGAAACAACTTTGTGTTGTTGAGTTAGAAACACAGCAGGATGTATCACTATAAATAGCTGGCAGAGCAGAAATTAGCAAAAGTTAGAGCAGAATCTAATCTTCAGTTAGCAAAAGCTGGAGTCCTTTCCCTTATCTGTATCAGCTTTGTTTCCAAAGTATTCCCCTCTCCAAGCACCTTTCATAACTTCATTTTAAAAGACTGTATTGTGAAATGTAATTTTTCAATCACAGGGTGTATATAGTCCATTTTCAACAGTGATCTTCGCTCATCCAAAATTTTCACTTCATGTAATATGCACTGTTAACTGCCTGGGCTAGGGCTAGTAAGGATGAGATGCTACCGATTAATTAATATCTTATAAACAAACTTTAGTTTTCCCTCCCCCGAGATTAACACATCTCTAGAAGCCTGTATCAGAATTGAGAAATCAGAACAGAAACAGCAAGAAATTATAACTTGAAACAGTAACAATGATATATGCTGCCTTTTATTTCTTGTGTTTTGTTTCGGTCAACAAATCTGATAATGCTTATGATTTGTACACACCCTTCACCTCGCACATATCCTCTCTCAGGAACTTACCTCAAAGAACGTATCAATGTATTCTGACACAATGTGCTCAGACTTTGGTTTGTTTTGGCAGTAAACTATGTACATGTGCAACCTTCTCTCCTAGAACAACAAAGATATGTAAAGATACACCAGCATAAGAAAAAAACCATGCCAGATTGAAAGGAAGGATCATTTTAAGAACAGCTGTTTAAGGCATGAACTTAAAAAGGTCCTTTGGAGGAAAAGAAGCAGCTAAATATAGAGAAATAATAGATCTGAAATCACATTTATTTGGGAATATCGTGATGATGTTAGAAAGGCAACACAAAAAAAAATTGCCACAGTTGCAAGTACTCCCAAACAACAGGGGTTTAGAGATGATAGCTCAGCAGGTCAGTATGAAAATGGTTATCTTTTTCTTTTAACAAGAGCAATAGATGGAGCCTTTGAAATACTGTATTTTTTATTTAATTTTAATAATATGATTATTATTCTAATATATTAGAATAATGACCTCCTCCTGTTTAGCTGTACAGAGTAGTTAGGAGAAACCTCTCAAGTCTTCTATTTAGTATTAGCCGTCCTATTGGAGTAGGGACATAAGTGATGTAGACTGGAAATTGTGGTGCTAGTATTTTTTAACTCTGATTCTGTATTTTGTCCATGTGCTTTTAACACCAGGCAACAAAGAAAAAGAGAGCGAGCATAACTTCAGCCTTTAACATTCAGTCTTGATTACTGACATTGCTGGTTAGGAAATGCAGACACACCATATGTGTCTATTACCCACTCTATAATCCTTCTTACCATTTTGTTAAGATTGGTCTGCTGTTAGAGGCTTTGCTGCTTAGAGACTTATGGACTACTGACCAGTGAAGAGAAACAGAAAGCAAAAACGGAAGATGTAAAATGGAGATTCAAAAGGACACAGGACATAGATTAAAAGCAGGAACTGAATCGTCATGTTCTAGCTGATAGTCAGGGCTTTGCTAGAGGATGTTGTAATAGCATCACAGCTTGCCTTTCCATCTGGAGTGGTACGGGTGCCTTTCAAGGACAATTCAGTTACAAATACACCAGGAGAAAGTAAAACAGTGATCAGAAACAGGGAAAGTTACTTCCTCCAGGTCTCCTGTGCCAGAATTCTCCCCTCTCCCCATGCCTTTTTTTTTTTTAAATAATCCCTCAGAAATGAAACAGCTCATTCCTCATCATTAGTCCAGGAATTAGGCCTGGCTGCCAGTGTTAATGTTCCATTAATGTTTAGTTCTGTCCTCTTTTGCTACCCTGGTATTGACTTCAAGCACAGACCGCATGGAAAATCTGAAACCCATTAAATCTGCTTTAATCCAGTCTGTCTTCAATCTTCGTACACTTATGTAAATGATCATATTTAGCAGGCAAGTTTCCCTTCTGCTGTTTTGTGTTGAATACCTTGAAACCTCATCTCCAAAAGGTATTAAATTGTATTTCTACACAAAGAAACACCAAAGTGACTGATTAGTGGCATGTCTGATGTGTCCTGAATTTTGGTATCTAGTTTCTACAGAACTAGTTCATCCAATATCCTTCCAAAGTGTTAAAATATCCCCATGTATCATGTGGACATTCATTTTAATAAATAAATGAAAAGTGGAAAAACAGGAACTTGTATAAAGCTATAAAGGATACTGTATTGGACTAAAATGAAACAACATTAATTTCTGGCACTCTCAATTCCTTCCCCAAGTGAAGAGGGAGGAATCTCAATCACTACCGTGATTCCAGAAGAGGAAAGTATATAGAACTAGAGTGCACTAAAACTGGAAAAAAAATGAGCTTCTTTCCTAAATTTTGTTTCCTATGTTCCATGGCAGTGCATGGCTACCTGGGATTAGAGGGCACGTGTCACATGAAATGACAATACCCTTGCAAAGAATTGGAACGGAACTGAGAAATGGGGCCCTCATTTCTATTTCCTCTCCACATTAAGATACTGGGAACAAAAAGTAGAGAATTTACTTAGTCTATTTGTAAGCTCTTAAAAGCTATGTCTCCACCTCTTACAGTGAAGAATATTTTACACCACTTTCTTAATCATGTTGTACCGAAAGATAAATCCTTAAACACGTTGGTCGGTTGCAGCAATAGGAGTTTGCCAACAAAGACATTTGCACTTACATGCTTAACAAACAGGGATCCCAGCTTTTCTGGATCTTCAAGGCACTTCTCCAACTCTCCTAAAAAGAAGCTGAACATAAACAGGGTAAGTACTTTTTTTTCTGATAGTATACACTACAGCAATAGGTATGTGCAAGGCAAAGTCGTCTTACTGCAAGGTCCACCTTGTGTCCCCTGTCAGCACCTTTGGATATTAACGTGTATCCCAAACGACAATGTTAACAGTGTAATATTTTAATACAGATTTCCAAAAGGATACACTAAATGCATGCCAAGATGAAAAAATACTGGTGTTCACTAGTAAAATTATTTAATTTCATATATTGATTGAAACCTTTCTCCTTCCCTGTCTGAATATGCCTGAGGTGCTTATATTGCCATGCTAACCTCTAACAAATTCTTTGAACTGTATTGTTGCAGAAAACCTTTTTGAAACAAAGCCTCAAACAATGTACAAACTTCTATACATAATACTATCCATACTATCGATTCTCAGTTGAAGCACTTGCTCTATATGAGCATCCTTGTTGAAAGCAAATCTTCATAGTGACATTTATACACTGTATCTACAGTATCTCCAACTCAAAGCACAAGGCCAAATCTACTTACCTTGTATCTGAATATTTGAAGGAAAAAAGAATAGTTCTTAAAGGCATTATATTATTTTTTAGGTAGAATTGTTCAGCAAATGGTTTTCAAGTCAATACGTACTCTCTGTGCCAGTCGTAAATCTGGTGAATGTTTCCAAATACAATCTTGTCTTTGCCTTTCATGTCATCAGGTACACCATCTTCCTTCATAAGTGCCATATAACCCTGCAACAGTCCGAGAAAATTCACTGTGACCATTTTATCTTTAAAAAAGTAAGTTGCTTCTCTTTTTTGCAAACAACATGCTCTATAACATAGCATAACATGAGTATAGACACAAAATATCACAAATTTGCTTGAAGTTGTCTATGTAACACTGCGCAATGCTAGGAAGATGAATTCACTCGAGCTAATTCAGCCTGTGTGAATGGGCTCCAAGCATATAGGGCTGTTACCAAGTACATGGCAGAGCCACTGAACTCCTTTCCTCAATGTTTCTTCCTTCAGTTATCCACACTAGCCCTACACCACAGTGTGCTGAGGAAGAAAGCAGCTGCACTGCATGGATTACTACTTGTGGTATAAGCAATTTGAACACCAAAAAAATGGAAGATCAGTTGTATTAGCAAGCATTCTGGCCGTAATAAAGTTCCTTTTACATTTTTGCATAGTCTCATCTTTTCTTTTTTGGTGTATATACACTCATCCCACTGTGCAACTCTTATCACATATTTAGAGCTGGGAGTGTTTTAATTTTTGTAATATTAATGCAATTCTATTTCTTCTCAATACTTCTACTCTTAATTAGCCAAGTCTGGTTTTAGTTTGCAAAGTTTGTTTTGATGTCTAGCATTTTTACCAGGAATTATTTTGTTAGTTACAAAAATACATCTGCTCATAGCCTTCTAATGCACTGTTTAAATACTATAAAAAGACTATCACAATGCTGATCTTTCTTTCCACCCCTCCCTTTAAAACAGTTTAAGAATTGAACCTTGTGAGGCTGAAATTCACTGTCATACATATTCTCTCCACTCTTCCAAATGCATTTTGTTGGTAGGTGAAGACTGAAGGGAGATGTGTGATGTTACCTCATTTGACAGAAGGGGAAACTAGGAAGTCTAAGAGAGGCCTGGCAGTAGGAGAGGAAGCAGGTCTTTCAAATCCAGGATAGCTGTTCTATACGCTGAGCTACAATGCTTTTAAAAATTTAGTTGTACTAAATAAAAACATCTAGTCTAAGATATCATTAGGCCAGACCTAGTGATATTAACAAAAGACAAAAAGCTACACTCCTCACAAGAACAATACAGTGCACACAATAATAGGAAGTAAGGAATAAGATTTTATGTAGTATTTCTAATATGTTAAAAGCCTGCAGAAGGGAAAAGTCAGAATGAAAACATTCACATTTTCAGTTTCTTACTGGGTTTTGTTCTGAAAAAACTGAAAAAAAGAAAAATCAAGAGAATTAAAAACATCGTACCTCAACTACATAGCCCAGATCTCGTACATAATCTCGCTCTGTCTCCACTAATTCCTGTAAGACGTAGCTACAATGGAAAGAAAATGGTGAACATATACTTCATTAAAAAAAAAAAAAAGACACAGATTCTTTAGGAGGATTAATGGCATACAACTTCTTACACATTTGCAGGCACATATGCTTGATAAGCAGAGCTGAAATGGAAGAATTAACGCACACTCTTTCTAAGCAAGATGCTGCTTTGACTTTGGAACCAGAGCAGGTTTGCATCTGTTTATCTGAAGTCAGATGTTTGCTTACATGCGTCATTAAAATTAAACTTTTAACTATTTTTAAAATAAAATGCTATTACGTCTGTGGTCTCAAGACTCTTAAGCATATGAACTGTTATTTCTACCCACAGATTTAAATTTTGAAACCAGGCATGTTTTAGTTCTACCATGGAAACAGTTTACTACTATATAAAGAAATTAAGAGTGTGGTGGAACAGAAGAGGGGGAATGACCAGATTTTGAATCCTAATAGCACTCTGAGCATTTACAGATCAGCATCTTCCTGAATAACTGAGACTGACATGTGACAGAAGTTAAACACAGGTATGACTAAAATAAAAAATCACAGGAAATTGAAACTCCAACTAATGTTTGAGAAAAAAAAATTTCTTTGCATAATGGGACTATGTGCCTGACAACTAACACAAGTCCTCCTCCTTTCAGACTGACAGCTTCTGCTGCCAGTTCAAAATGGGCATTTTTTAAACATTTCTCTCTTCAAAGCATCGTAAAAAATTGATTGAAAATGTGGTCTTACTGTCGTCTTTTTAAGGAGCTGGATTTCCTTTCTTCCATCTCATCTATGGGTGATGAGGAGGAGAGAAGGGAGTTATCTGAAGGGTTGAATGATGGACTGCTGCTGTCACCTTGATCTACCAACAAGGAACTTGGACGGTCCTCCAGGGCCTGAGAAGGTTATCAAAACAGACAGCAACAATTATTTATTTCCCCTTTGTTCACAAGACATTTACATGCAGCTGTCTATGGGAACCTATGGGAGATCAATTACTGAAATGTATCTTGGCAAAGGAGGTCTCAAGCTTCTAGGAAACCAGCTAACAATGTGGCTTTCCAGGACAGATAACCTAAACTTACAGAAGCACATCTGAGATATGTCAGTCTTTTCTTTGAAGGAAAAGAAAGCAGTTCAGTTGGTTTGAGTAGCAAGGACTAAAAGACTATCCTGCACAGGATGTAAGTACTTCCATGGTGGAAGCTACACAGATGTGTGTTTACTGCCAGCAATTAAATTATGTTTGTCATACTTTAGTTCTGGCATATGCAAGCTACTTGCAGTAATAAGTAGGACATCTTTAAAGGAGATTCTTTGGAAATTACATTTTTTAACACAACAGAAATGATGTTCTTTGTCAGACATTTTGTTTATCATATAACTTGCCAAAATACTGACTTATTGAAGAAAATGACTTCTACACTGTCAATGTTGCTTTTGAACTTCATGATAGCTCAGGTCCTAGGAAAGAGTCCTTTCCTTCTGTCAGATACGCTCTCTCCCTTGCATGGACTTCATAGGCTCCTGTTTGTATAAAAGATGGCAAAGCCATGGAAGAAATAATATGAACAAGCCTCTATGAAGTATTTATTGGACTTCTTTAATTCAAGCCCATAACCTTGGATCAAGCTACAGTTGTATCAAGTTTTCCTTGCATGTGATACAGCCTTTAATGTAAGACACATTTACTTCACCAGGGTGGGGTTCAGCTGTAATTTTTTTTTCTTTCCCTACAAAGTAAAATCCCAATAATGACATGGCTGGCCTAAAACCAGGGGAAGCTGACCCTTGGCTAAAACTGTGAAATGAGAACATCTCCACTTGGGACTACATGCATGGATTGTTACGTTATATACACTGCTAGGCTGCCTTAAAGACACATGAACTGTCAGACTTCCCATTTACAAAAGACTGTTGAATTTTTGCATAGATTACTATTCACCCTTCTGGTGCAAGAGAAGTAAACAGCAAAGTTAATACTCTAAGACAGTTCAGTAGTTCTTTCATGCAGTGAAGTGAAGTGTAAGTCTTTCTGAATGAGGAAATCTAAAACAGAAATTAAAATTTCTCATTCTGAAACACAAAGCTGCTTAAATTTAGAATGAACCTGAGAAGTATCAGCCTCTAGTAATATGGGCCTGCTATGCTGCAATTCTCCGTAGTTTTCACAACAGCACTTCTCTAATGTCAAGAGAGTCTATGTTGTAAAAGCCACACTTAAAGGTTTTGAGGGAATCACAGGATTGCTTGAGAGACCTCTTGAGATCGTATAGTCCAATCTCCCTGCTCAAACAGGGTCAGCTAGAGCAGTTTTTCCAGGACTGCATCAGGTTGGGTTTCAAATATGAAAGAGGGCCTTCCTAGAATTATCCATACACCCTATTCTTTGTCAATGAGCATCTTCAGAAACGCAGAAACTTTAAAATGCAGAAACTTGAAAAAGCTGACACAAATTCCTCTTACTTGTTAGCAAACACTAAAAAGCAAAAAAGGAGGCACTAACAGGCAAAATTATCCTTTTACTCTTTTACTTATTTCTTCATTATCATGTTGCCTGAAGAGGAGCCAGACAGCATAAATATTTCTGTGCGAGGATTACTGGCTTTACTGCTGAAGCTTGCAAGACTTGCTGTATATTTAGTTTCAGGGATTCTTCTCATAAAGATCTATCAGGCTAAGACCCTGGGTCTCTGCATTCATTTTACTTATAGGGCATTTTCTTTTTACTAATACATTTTCTGCTGCCTCCTCTCCCTCTTATTTATTGCTTTTTGTCTCTCTACATAGCCATTTACCTATTCAGCAAAGTGCTTTTACAAGAGGGTGTACAAAATGACCCGTACACCAACCCAGAGAGTGACTTTGAAACAGGCATCAAGTTTTACAAGTCAAACACATGTAGCTTTTCTTGGAATAGCAAGCTGAGACTTGAAGACACAACTTTAAACGCGTGCATCTGCCTGTCAGCCTTACCATTTTACTTTTGACGAGCTCTTCAATTGCACTGACTAGTTCTGCAGCACTGGGTGTCTCAGAGCTGGTTGGCCGCACCAATAATCGAGAAGATGTCTGTGCAATGACACAAAGGAAGGAAAATCCCAGAGTTAGCCTGGTTAGCTCAAGGATCAAGAGACTTCCTTCACTCTTCTGTCAGACAAAGGTACTCGATAATAACTGTTGGTGTTATATATATAACACTAAGATCACTCCTTCCAACTTGGGCAACTGGAATTGGATATTTTAAGTAACCCCCACAGAAGCTAAATGCTAGGATAAAAATTGCTGTTCCTACATGCAACGGAAATCAAGGAAGTATCCTTCATCTTGCTGATTATGATAATGCCTAACTAACAGCTATAAAAATTGCCTGAGCTGACCCAATGGACAACAAACAATTTGTTAAAAATTTTATTGCTGGTTAAACAAAGAAACCACTGTAGGACAGTAACAGGAAGCAAGATGACTTGAATTAAAAGAGGAAGCATCAATAAGCTAAGAAAAAATACGCTAGTAACTCAGGGACATTTACTTTTCTAAAGGAGCTGGTGTATATTGCCCAGATTCAGGGGGGGAATTGAGCTCACCATTCCTTGTGCCATCCATTTTCCCCAATGGTATGTGTAGAGCACAGAAGATCTCTGGCCTCATAAGCTATAAAATGCCAGTTTATAGATACAACTGAAGGTAAAAGGTGTTCACAGTAAGGGATTCTGGGAGAGGGCCATTAAATTCAGCTTTAGTAATTTGCAAACAGAGTTGTTTGCATATTACATTTATCATTAAATAACTGGAAACGGTGTAATATGAACCTTACTTCATATTACAAACAGCACAGTGAACATCACGTAGCACAGGGTAAGCTGTCCTGCAAATGTTTCCAAGAAACTAGACAAAGAAATGGCACATACAATGACTTAACACAAGAGGTTCTGCTCATACCAAGCATGAGTGTAACAAGGCTTCCCAGAAGTCAATTTAAAAAAAAAAAAAACAACCAAAACCGAGTATACAGATTTTAGGTAGTTTGCCTTGCATTTGCCTTATTTGGAAAGGAAAACAAGGGTTGGGTAAGCAAAGGAAATACAGACAACTTTAAATGGAAAGATATGGGAACTGAGCCAAAGCAGAGACAGAACACAAGTCAACATAATGCTGCATCAGAGTTTACAAAAAGAGAAAACAAAAAGCAAAAATAATTAGTTTCATGTTAACATAACTGATCTTGAAACTTTAATACTGCTTATCCAAAAATTAAATACAAACAACTTGTAAACTGCCATCAAATGCTGGACGGAAGAATGCGTACTGTGCAGATGAGCTCTTCGGGGAGAAAATGGTTGTGTTATTTAGTGATTTAGACAAATCAGCATGGCCTAGCACATGATGTTTGCATGCACACCAAAAACTGAGCAATCCCACAGCTAGCGTGTCTTTTAGGCAACTGTATGCTCCTGACATCTAACTGTTGACCAGGTTTTCCAAAGCTGTGTTTTTATGTGGGTTTTCACTTGGGATGTGAAGCTCAGCCTAGCCTTACAAAACACTGGCAAAGGTTGGAATTGGACTTTGGTCAAGGTCCCTTCTCTCTGTTACTGCTGTACTGGATTATGTGGGGAGTGACTGGGGGTAAAGCTTCAGAACTGGCTGGGTTCAAGTTGATGTGGCTATATCCCATATTATCTGAAAAAGGAGGACTTGCATGGATGAAGTCTGCCTGCTGATCTTCTTGCTTAAGTACTCTGGAAGCAGAATACACCCCTTGCCCAGAAAACCAGGAATGGTGGAGGAAGCAACTAAGCACATGAAGGTGTGAGATGCTGCTGGAGCCCACAGTGAGCTGGGTAGGGAGGGAGCAACCCAGCAAGCAGGGAGTTTTCAGCAGGGAGGGTACACCAGAAGCCCTGGAGAGGAAGAAATGCTCGCAGTGAGGCATAATTGAAAGCCAAGCCTCTGAGGTCCTGGAAAGGAGGAGACATTCCTTGGGATCCAGATGAGATGAGCAACCCAAGAAACCACCGAGCATGGCAGGAATGTGAAGGAGGACTCCACCCAGAAGGCAGACAACCGGGAATTTGTTTGCAAGCCTTTTATTACAGTAACTCCATCAACAGAGCCAACTGACTTCTGCTGGGTAAAACTTAGCACTGGCTTCTCACTTCTGTGTTCAAATAAGGCACAGGCTTTAGGTACTGGGAATTGGTGGTATGTCCTGCTGTCCTCTGGGAGGTACACACAACCTCCCAAGATGCCTCCCAGCATGCCGTAGAATAGATATTGTACAAAACTAACACACCACATAGGAATCACTGTTTACATGTTTTGAAAAATTATGGTATAATATTAACTCCACCAAATTCTAACTTCTCAGAAGTCTTCTCCAGAATGCAGTTTAAGCTACTTCAAAAACTGTCCCAACGTGGTTTTACTGCAGTGGGTGCATGTCAACCTCTTAAAAAGTGAAAGTAAAATTTACTGGGGATTGAAAGCTACTCAAAGCCTCTTACTCTACTGTAGTAAAGGTCTGACTTTGCACCAGAAATGCAAAGATGATCAAACTAACTTAAAAGACTTTTTATAAGACTTGCATATCAACTTTTTTTTTTGTATCACTGAAGGGACATGCAAATATGGCAGCTTGTCAGCAGGAACTTTAACATATTTTCACCAACATTATTTTTATTCTATTTCTAAGCCTCAGAGTGAGATTATTGTTTTCTAGCAGTAAAATACTACCTCAGGTCTAAAGGCTGGCCTAGTTTTGCTTGTTTTGTTTCAGAAATATTTCCCAATATGTTAAGTCCCCCACTCACATATTACACTTTTTCAATTCAGGAATCATGCAGGAATTAGATACACATAGAGCATGGAAGCCAGCCATTTTGGTCCTACAAATGATAGCTCCAGGGATGAGTGAGATTCCCAATGAAAGGCAGTGTTTTTAAAAGGAAGAAAAAATCAGAAATAAATAGGATCAGCTAAAGTTATCAGTACCATCTGCATCTCTGAGAACAGTGAGTAGCCAGCTACAAAATTAACTAACAATATTCGGTGCTATAAATTACAAACGTTAAAAATTTTAAGCAGCAAAATGAGAAGAAAAAGGTAATGTGCCTTGCAGCACAAGTCCAGAGTGTTTCCATTCTAAAAACCTCTATTTTCAGGCTTTCACCTTCTCCTCTAAATGTCTGATCCAGGTTAGAAATTGAAATAAACCCTCTCAATGTATGAACTTCACAACATTCAAGAAAAGCAGATTATATGCAAGTAAGATCTCCTTCATGCAGTTACTACCTACAGCCAGAATTTCATTACTGATGCAAAATTTTTACCCTCAACTTTAATATGCCTTTATTTGTAAAAAGCAGCTGGATTAATACCCTGTTTGGACATTAACTTCTTAGTACACCTTTTTCTTAGGCACCCTCTCCACTGAAAAAAAAAAAGAAGGAAAAACCAAGAAGCAAGAAAACCACCTTAGAGTTGATGTGAACTGCTCCTTCTGCTAACAGATGTACACTGGATTTTTTTTTGCCTTGAACTGAGGCTATCCGAAATAGTAAGGCTTGGTGAACAGCCTATGATCTAACTGTTAATTTATCTAGATAAAATTTATCTGCACATAGTATTTTAACCCCAGTACCCAAAGGTATAATTATGAAACAATTACATTCTAATCCCTAAATAGGGCATTAGTTAAACATGTAAATAGATCTGCAAACACACAAAGCTGCCCATTTCCACATTTAAAGTGCACTTGCGGAGAAACTATTTCCACAGGAAACCTTTTCAATGTTGTCTAAAGTGGCATAGTGATTACTTCCGTCTACCATAAAGGTATATTACATTATTACAGACTTTGGGAAACAGGAGAAAGATTTGTGCAGAGGTTATCTCAATATGTGAGGCCTTCCCTGCTTCCTCCTCCTACCTTGTCATCCTGCGAGTCCGGCTGGAGAAGACTGTGTTGCTGAATTGCCATTGGAGGAGGAAGTGGTACCGCATCTGCTCCCTCCTCACCTTCCTCCTCTCCGCAGCTCTGCATGCCTGAAGAGGATGACTTAGAGAGAGTGCCACTGCTCAGCCCCTCATTCCGACCTCTCTGTAAATAAAATCAAGACAGTCAAGTCAAGCTCTGCTACTTCCTCAATAGCATGATGCTTGTTATCGCAAGCTTGTCTTAAACAAGTCTGCTCTATGGATTCACCTCTCTCCCAACAAGTCAAGATGATCTGAGAAATGCAGTGCAACTCTTCAATAGAGGCGAGGGAAAAGTAGACGCCAAAGATAGTTTTCAGTGTTTTGGTAAAAGTAGATGGATTGAGATATTGAGAACAAGATATACATCTTGAAATTTAGTACAGGAAAGTGTTACCAAAGCCATGCTTGCTTTCCAAGTTCAGTTCTGTAAAGACTCACATTCCTCTAACTTAGAGGCTCAAGAATTTTTTTATCTGAAGTAGCAACCCTCATAGGACAACTTCTAAAGAATATATAAAAAACCCTATTACAACATGAAGTATTTTGTCAATTACCCTTCTGCCTCCTCCCCCTTAGAAGTAGTGAGAGCAGACTGCTTGTGTAATTTTTCAGTTGTGTTGAAGGATAGTCCTTCCAAGGAATTATGATTTCAATTACCTAAAGTTTACTGTAATTGGTCTCGCAGGATAATGTAACTCTCTTTAAAGGAAGATAGCAGACATGGTTACTGCTTTTTCCTGACTTTAAGGCACGATTTTCCCTCACTCAGAACTGCAGAGTAACAGATACTTCCAGAACAATGCTACAACTTCATCACAGAGGGTCTCTTTCTAGCCTGACATTCAAGAACAGAGGACAAAATTATTTCCTAAACATCACCCGACCGACCATGATGCCAAGTCTCCAGTCTTTCCTTTCCCAACATGTACTGTATAACTTTACTGATGTTCCAAGCTTGCAGCTAAGTATGTTGGGAGCAAGAGAAAAGCAAAAACTACTAAAGAATTAACTGGGCATCCAAGATCACTTTTCTGTACAACTACTAAAATCGCTAGTCAAGTTCAAGGCTGGTAAAAGGGAATGCCTGTATAGCATGCAAGTGGCTGTGCCCTTGGAAAGCTGTAAGATGCCACTCATTTCAGCCTGAACCATAGGTTTGTAACAGAAGAGGATTTGGCTCTGTCTACACCTAATTGGGGGCAGGTGCTGCTCACACATGAGTTGCAGGCTTAGGATGGCAAATGTTTTTGGAAGGAAGGGAGACCTTCAGTTGCTGTCCTTGGTGGCAAAATCTGGAACAGATCACTGTTTCATTCCATCCAATGAAAACCACCATAACTAATGGTAACTACCTTTTGATTTGAAGGGCCAATAATTTTTTCTGTGCTCTAACTCTTGCTCACAGTGTAAATGTAGCTCTAAGGAGCTCTTGCTATATTTTACCTGATCTATCAACAAGGAAAGGAAAGGAAATACAAAATGACGTGATTACTCCCAGAAGGTGAAGCACCGTTTCTCACAAAGCTGCTTTCCTGAGTAAAGGGCAAAGCCAAAGAACAACTTTTTCATCTCCCATTTCTCTTTTCAACTAAAGATCCTTCTCCACAGAGCTTCTCCACACTCTCAATGTAGAAGTGCACAAACTGTGCCTGGCACGGTACTTCACCAAGTACAGCAGTCATCAGGAATGAGCACATGACAACCTTCACCTGACAACCTTTAGTCTTTGGAAAACATAAAAACAGGTCTTGGGAAGCTGCCCTGAACACTTACCTCTTCAACAGTTTCATCTTGCGGGGTCGCTGCACTATCATCCGAGTCCTTCTGAGAGCCTGCATCAGCACTTTTACGAACCTCTCTACTCTTCTTATGCTTGTGGGCCAGTTTTTTGACGTGCCCGTCTGCTTTTCCACTGCTAAGACGCCTCACAGGACTGGTAAGCCATTTTCTCAAAGTGTTGCCGGGGCGCTTGGGGCCCGGGGAGCTCTGTGCACCGATCATGTGGGGCTGAAGTGACGTTACTGAAGCGGGAGGACTGGCATCATTGCTGGAGACTGAAAGAGAGTCTGAAAAAAGAATGAGGGGAGCATTTTAAAGCTGAAACACTGGTGAGAAACAAGGCAAACTACATATGCAATAATGAATATCAGATTGTATTTATGGATGAACTGACCAGATTATTTTGAATTAACGTGGCCTTTAGTGACACCACAACTATCACTGTTCCTGCTGCACGTGGTCACTCACACATAAGTACCATTTATAGGCTTACAAAAGTCAAGCTTCCTTAAGTTGCTCCTGCCTTAATTATAATTCATACTTAGCACTGCTGCTACTTATTTGATAGTGGATTATGCTTTTCATATGTCATCTAATTTTACGGAAGATTATGCTTGTTTTATCTTTTAATGTACATTACTTTGAGCATGGACACAAAGAGTAAAAATAATTGCCTCAATGAGATAAGTAAATTATTCTTTCAAACACCAAATTTTATCGCAAATGCTCCACTTACTTTCATTGTTTATATATTTTCCCTACCCTTGCAAAGAGAGGAAGAAAACAGCTAAATGTCTGTCTGTCAAAGTTTTGGCTGTTCTTTTGTTTGTTTTTTAAAAAGGTACAGAACATCAGTGTTTAAAAGCCCATTTGTCCAAACCTCAGGATCAGCAGTATTTCTCAGCATGACAACACCTGAAATTCTGTTATCAAACAAAAGATACTTTTCTCTAGTTACCTGTGCATGTGGTCAATGCTACTTTCGCACTGTGGCTCCTGTCTCTTGAACTTGACTGGACGTTTATGACAAACACGCACTGTTTAGCTGTTCTCAGACTACATTTCTTTTTTCCTGATGCAGCCCAATGCTTTTTCCTCCAGAAATTATCTTTTCCTAAAAACATACTCTTTTGGGGGACACATTCTCATAACACCACTCCTATGAATATTATCTACCACTAGGGTATTAGCAAGATGCTTCTAGGTTGTCAAATACATTTTTTTTCCCTGTGTGTGTGCACTTTTATAGATAGATAGTTTATTTAAGGATGACATAAATAACATTTTTTTGAACGTTTCTACTGCTGGAAATTAAATGTGGTGCTTGTGCTCCTCCTTGAAGCTTGACACGGATGTTCAGGTAACCTCTTCTGGCAGCTTTTCCACAAGAGGCGCGTTGCCAGCCTGACCAGTTTGAATTTTGTAGAATAATACGGTCACACTGATGTAGCAGGACTCTTTATTGTAAACAGCAAAATGCCTTAGATCTATACACAACTGAGATGGGGAAAGACAATGTGAATATAGTAAGTTACGACTTTTAATTTCTCCTTCACTGTTCATTCAAGCTGTTCCAACAAAGGCATCCTTTCCTTGGAATCCAAAAGTGTGATGTATCAGGCTGTTTGTCAAGATTTTTCTCTACTCTAATAAAAACCAAGTGGCATGTGACCATTAAGATACATCAGCACTGATGCCAAGAACTCTTCTAGCTTACACTGTATGAACATATACATAATAATTACTATTAACCACAACTTTCAGCCCGCTTCCATAAAGTAGAAAACCAAACTTTATAAAGCATACTTTCAGTCCAACAAACTAGTTGCTAACACTTTAAAGCAAATCACCCAGAATCAGGATTCATCTGCAGAATTATCTTCTTGACACAGCTGTAGCTGGGCTACATATGGGAAAGGAGGCTTCCTATGGTGCCATGAACCTGGTTTCGAGGCTGTAAGTAATTGGTACTACCAAAAATGAGATGCAGAATTACAATAGTTGGCTTTGTCTATAAATCTTGGGATAGCAGTGCTACAGAATAACCAGATTATTTTCTTGTTGAATCAGGAAACATATGGAAGAAATTAATTATCTATAACAATGGTTTTCAACTTGCAATCTGAGTATCCCTCGAGGTCCCTGGATTACTGCTTAAGGGTCCTCAGCACATACTTAAGAAAAACAAGCCTATTAGCCATCAGCATCCATATCATGGCAGATTCTCTTACTTTTTTTTTTTTAAAATAAAGTGGTCTGCTTATTAAAAAAATTCCCCAAACTCTCAACTGTCTTCAAGCTGTCCACAGAAATCCAAACAATCTCCTATTCAGCCTCTGTAAGAAGTTAATTTGACTGTTCTTTCACTAAACTCAACTTTACCTTTATCATATAATGCATCTTCTAATTTTTATCAGATGCCTTGTGTTTCAGAAATCAATAAATAACCGTCTGCCACTCTGCTAGTAGAACACAGAGGAGGAAAAAACAGTGCTGGTGTTCTTGTAAATAAGTTTCTTAAAGCAGAAAGTTAATGCTTTGTTTTCAAGACTCCCAAACTTGAAGACGTTACACTCAGCCAAGTTTTCCTTTCATTTGTATATATTTTTCTTCCTAGTAATCGTTCATACAAGTTCCTTCCATACAAATAAAATGGAGCACACTGACTTGTTTATAAAAAAAAAAAAAAGCAATCAAGCCTTTGCAGAAGTTCAGCATGTACCTTTTTAATTTTTGTATCTGTTGCATTTCTCTGTTTTCCAATAAGAAGGCGGCAGTGTGCTGGTGCAGTAACTGATTGCATAAGATTTACTTTTACATAAACGTGCCTATTTACATGCCTGCAGTTAATAAATCCATTTTTCTTTTTAGAAAGCCTGTGCTCCACCTCCACAAATTCTCACCCAACCTTTTGACAATCAACACTTAGCAACTACTGATTTTTTTTTCAAAAGCAAGCAGTACAAGCAGAGCCCCTGAAATTGTGGGAGATAAGTATTTTTGTCCGAGCGCACTTTTGCTGTGCCACTCCTACTCTCAATGCAAGTCGGCCAAGAGTTCGTGGGCAGGAGGAGGGAAGAGAGCAGGAAGAAATACATATGCTCTGCTCAAGTGGAGAGGATCTAAGAGACAAAACAGTATTAGCCAGACATGTTTTGCAGCACATACTTCAGCCATATCCTCCCACACAGCATTAGTTTTCATTTGGTGTGCAGCATGTAACTGCTTCTCATCTTCTCTTCTGCACGATTTAATATGATGTGCATACTGAAGTATTATTAGGGCTTCAGGGAATCATAAGCATGGACAAAGTGTAAGCAGTACACCAAAATGATTGCAGCGTTCTGCTTTGCTCTTTAAAGCATGAGAGCACTGGGGAAGAAGGGAAAGCTTAAAATGAATAAAAATACTGCATTGCCACAAAAGCATCAGCCTAAATATCAAATTATTGTAAAAGAGGTGCTTAAAAAAAAAACAAAACAAAACAAAAAAAGAGGTTTAACAGTGCCAGTGTTAACCTGAACAGAATACCAACCCACTAGCCTCTTCAGAGATCAGTTCCGATTTTCTACCTCTCCTTAAATTTGCAGAAAACATCCCCACACCCTCACAGGTCAATGTTAATATTCTTTACAACTATTCCACACCAGTATTTTCCCAGTGAGATCCTTTGCTGTCCATTTTCCCATCCCAGCTGACAGGAGGGCGGGTTCTCCAATTCTTAATCCCATTCGCTTCCTTGGGAGATCTGTTACAATACTAGAGCACAGTCATGGAAAAACCTAGGTGCTCAAGTTCATAGATTTATGCAGAGGCGTTGCCACATTCAAGCATTAGGGAATATCAGTATCCAACATAGGCATTTTCGAGAGCACAGAAAGACCTTTCAGCTTCACTAAGGGAACATCCACACGGGTGCGTTGTATTTCCCCTTGTCCCATCACTATGTACTACTTCTATCTATATAATTAGGGATACAGATTTGGTTTGACTGATTACCATGCTTGGAATTGTTTACACTAAATTGGCTTTGTTTCCTTTATGACTACAGAGCAAGTAATTTTTCAAGGGTTGCTCAATAATATTTTATCACTAAGACACGCTAAAAGGAAAAAGAAATATTCAATATTAAACCAAGAACAATATGGACTTTTAAAACACAAACAGATGGAATAAATTTGGGGTATGCTAACCCCAACTGTGTTTCAAATACAGAAAACTGTCTAGTGAGTGTCGGATTCCCTTTTAGAAAAAGATAAATGCAAGAGATGGCCATCTTGGAGAGTGAAAAAACACAATACACATACAGTGATCACACACAGCACCACCAGTCCACCGGGAAACCATCAAATTCAATAAAATCACTATTTTCTCAAGTAGAGACAGCTTTGTAATTCAGTGAAGTATTTAAAAAAAACAACTAAGGGATGGGCTTTGGTTTATAATTCATAGCCACAAAAAGAAAAGAAGGCATTTAACTGCCATTTCTCTCCAAGTAAAAACCACATATGTTGCTCTAGTGGTAAGGTCAGCAAGTTCACTAAAAGTCCATAAATATGTTTTTGAAGCTAAAGAGAAAGGGCAGGCAGCATGGGTTCTGACCCCTGCAAGCTAGAAGATGAAGTTACCTCCAACGAACAGGCAAATTTTTGAAACTGGAAGGGAAATGGGAATTCTCATTCTAGTCCCAGCTTGCTTAACACTAGAAACATGCACATCTGTGATTAATAAACTGTTTTTTTACTAAAAAATAAATCAGCCATGTTAAGCTAGCTGATGACTTGAAAGACTCTGCTTCATATTAACTATTTCCATATTGCTGGTTTTAGAGTTTTAGTATTTACAAGGGGTGCAAAGGGCTACAAAAACCTGACTACCTAGGGAATCAAATTGAATCTGTTCAATGCCTGCTCTGCACCTCTAAACCCCAAATGCTCCAAAACCAAAAATAAAAACATTTCACTGTCTCTGGACTATGAAATAGTCATGAGACAAGGAGGAAAAAATGGAGCAAAGCAAACCTGGTGACCCAGACTGGCATGTCACATCGTCACTTCAGACCTGCCATCCACCATGGACTCTAAGGACCAAAAAGCCCAGAAAACCCATTCCAGAGCAATTGACCAGTTGATCAGTAAGGACTGATGTGGATACATTACAAATATTTGGGAATAAGAGCTGTTCTCTGTTGCTCAAAGAGCATGATCTATGCTGATACACTCGTAAGTTTAATATGCCAACTGGGAACAGCTAGAGTTCAGTGATCTCCTAAGCCCGCATCCACCTACAAACACCTACCTAGCTACCTTCCTTACATCAGAGGAAGCAAAAGTAGTTTACAAGCATCTAATGAGAAAAGCCCATAGCCTCCCATGCACACACACAGCCATCCTTTTTTATGAAATGAGATGGGGAAAACTCGAAAGAAGAGTGCAAGGTTTATTTTGCTCGTGGACACAGACACATGCACGGTTTCTGCCTAGGAACTGCTTTCCAAGTAGGAGGCTGTGGGATCTGCCATGTACAAGACCATTCAGATACTTTTGTATGTGTCAGAAGATCTATTTCTCTCCTGCTGGGTATTCTCTTTAGACTACCCTCACTGCGTATTTTTTGTAATACTGGAATATACATCAAAGTCATTAGATGTTTTTCAGCTGTAACAAGCCACCATAAAAGTAGTTACCACTTAAAGACAACATAGCTTGAGCATTATCAGGCTTGCAAATGGGGAATTTCCACTTTGCCCTTTGGGAAGCATGAGTTTCCCTTATGGTACAGAGATAGTGCGATAGTTTTAATGAAACCAGTCTCTTAAAAAAAAAAAAAAAAAAAAAAACTCACAAAATGAGGAAAGCTAGTACTCAATACATAAAAGAAAATCCTTCAGTCACATTTGTGTTTGGAGTGGAACAAACATACTCGCTCTTCATCTCTGGTCAGCAAACCTTTCCTGCCTTTTATTTCAAGTAACACATTATGCTGAAATACAATTAGTAATATTTTTGGTGTGTGGACAAAGAGTTCAACTCCTTAGGGCATTTTCCCAGATTAATGAGTTATCTGTATTAATTCTGACAGATGGGGACACTAGCCCAGAGCACTTGGATTTAAACGTATTCAGTAATTAAGTCTTCCAAGTCATCAAAAGCTGATTGTGTTAATATCAGATAGATTGGAATTCTAAGCTGGAGGCAAGATACTCTTCAGCTTCTCTTAATAAAATACTAAGCTGCCCCACAAACAGTTAAAAAAACCCCAACCCTCCCCCCATGACAGACATTGCCATCTTAAGAACTTCCAAATGTCTTTCTGAAATGGAGACAAGTCATCCAATAGATGTATTTGCAACAGCACTAGAGAAAGTAATGAAAAGAACCTTTGATTAAGGACAAAAAGAATATACTGTTTGAGTGAGAAAATTAGTCGCATATACCTGAAGGGTTTAATACGCTTAGGTTATTATTTCATAATTCTTTTTAATATCCTCTCCTGCCTTCCTACTCCCTAAATGTAAAATGAAGGTGTTACATTTAAACTTTTAAATAATTTCACATGCATTATAGCTTGCACACAGAGAGAGGTGTAAACACATTAACTGCTATCTAGGAGCTAAGTACCCAACAAAGTTTAGACAGAAAACAATCCTCCTTTTATAACTGCTGGACAGTTTTGCATCCACACTTGGTTTTCCTTTTTTTTTTTTTTCCTTTCAGGAAGAAGGCATGATACTGTGCCAGAAAAAACTTTCCCAGGTTAACAGAAGTAGTTCTGTTTGTGTGCCTTGGAATTCAGACCACAGGGATACAAAACCCCAAACCCTAAATCTTGACTATTACTACAAGCATAAGGCAGCACTACAGAAGGGGAGAGCAGACTTTGTGTGGCATTTCATTCTCTGCAAGAAACTGTTATTCTCTCCTGTTTCTGGAGAGAAATATATTTTGTGTCACAAGTAGGAAGTATTAAAAGTTACTCACACTGCTGAAGTTTAGTTTCACAGCTTGTGAAAACCACAAGCTTTTAATGGATTAAATCTCAGCTTCCCTGTACGCAGCTTATATTTTAACACGCGATGTCTTGATCTCTACTCCACTCTTTTTGACCACCTGTTTGCTCAGGTTTAATGACAGCTACATCCACATGCCTGGCAAGACATGCCAAGGACAGATGGATGTCATTTAGGACAGTTTCTCAGTCAAGTTCTACAGATCAAAGCAAGTGCAGTGATCACGTTAATATGATTATCTCCCCTTGGAAGGTAGGTAGTATTTCCACTAACCACTAACTGCACAGGCGCTTGCACAAGCTAATGAACAGAAGCTCATGTTCTAATTTCCAGGCAAAGTTTTCTCCTTTCCAAACACAATCTCCAGTGAGTTTCTTTGGGCCAACTGGGGCCATCAGGTAGTTGCTTATCTCTTGCACTTCACCTGTGCTTCTAGATATAGGACATCATTTTACATCATCATGAAGGAGTACGTAACATTACTGCTCTGCAGACCTATAATAGGCAAGATTTTTACTGACAGACTGACATTACATACTAACAGTTAACTCCCTCATAGGGGCTGACACATCTAATTAAGCATATTAAGAGGACATTCTTCTTGCATTAAATAGTTATGAAAGTTCTTCAGTGCAAACAGAAATACAGGGAAATGCTGCTTTTCTATATTAGAAAGCAAGTTTTTCCACAGCACCAATGTAACTTCCTCATTTCCCTTTAAATACAGTAGCTTTTAAGATCAATTTCCCACTGAGATGTTTTACGAAGTCTGAACCACATCACCCATTTTCAAAGCATGAGTGTTTTGGAGCTTTACTACAAAATCGTGTATATTTTAAAAAGGCTTTATATGCTGTTTTTGCCACACGTGTAGCATCAGAAATGCCCAAATACTATACGATGACCGAAGTAGAAGATCAGGTGAAGACATGGCCCATCCACTCCTCCCTCCAGAAGAACAGATGCAACAGGAGTGGTGAATGCCACGAACGACCGTGTTCCAGGCCCAGGGCCCTTGCCTCCACACTAGGCTGACTTGTAGAAGAGCTGCACGCAGCCCTTGCCTCCAGCCTGTTCCCCACTGCTGCTGCTGCTTGTTATTTTAAGATCTCAGCACAAGGAGCTGGTTGAGGGCACAACACAGCTCCTGAAGCAGTGGGAGCTCGCAGCATCAGCTTCCTACCAACTGCTCCAAGTTACAGCGCTCCCCGCCTTTGACAAACCAAGCATTTAGCTGGTGGGAAGAAGCAAAGTCTGAGCCAAAGGAAAAGAGTGAAGGCAGAAGCTTTGGGCCTGGGCCTTGTAGGCAGTGTTGGTGCTTAAGACACCAGACAGAGTTTTGCTTACTGGTGACAAGCTATTTGTGTCGTGCATGCTGTGTTCAACCTACTTTTGGAGAGCCATGCTGTGTGATGTTAGCAGTAAAGATGTGGCTCTGCTTTTGGTGGAGAGTTGCAGTACAAATGGGAACCACTATTGACAAGATTTGTGATAAGCAGTTTCAGATTTTAATTGGAGCAAATGCACAATTAATTTCTGCTCATCTGTTTCTGAGCTGTAGGGTTTTATCATCTGCTACTTTAATTTCTGCCGCAAAATAATTTTCCCTCAGAAATGGATAAAAATAAACTCCAGTCCTAGAAATAAGCTCTCAAGCCGCAGAACAGCTTATCTGATACACTGTGTGCATCCGTCCAGAAGAGGAAGATTATGAGCCGATATGAAACAAAAATGTCCATATTAATATGGACTTTTCTGCCTGGCAGAAAAGGACCTGGGGGTGCTGGTCGACAGCCGGATGAACATGAGCCAGCAGTGTGCCCAGGTGGCCAAGAAGGCCAATGGCATCCTGGCCTGTATCAGAAACGGTGTGACC
>JAVSBS010006939.1:11001-31417 GCA_033124195.1 Coracias cyanogaster | reverse complement strand
TGCAGAGCATCCCAACTGGAAGAATTTATCCTATGCTGATCTTGAAACATCCCCCACTACTCCAACAAAAAAGGCTGTATATTAACTAAGATATTGCAAGGAAGTTCAAAAGCAAGTCTGATCTCAAAAGGAAATCTGGGACGCACAGTTCTATGTTTGAAATTGAGAATATATACACTGACAGGGAGGAAATCAGCTTCCACCACCTTAAGTGATAAAAACAAGCTTCACAATTACAAAGACAAAACCCAATCATACATAAAATCAGCATAAAATTCTGAGGCTTTGTTTTTTTTTTTTTTTCAATCTAGAAGTCAGAAAAAATTTGAGCAAGTATAACCTCTGTCATGTATGTACAAGTGAGTGGCCTCTAGAAGATGAAAAGTTGGTGTATTTCATGCTCTCTCTTTTCCAAATGCCTTAAATTCCAACACATGAGAAACCCTCCAAAAAACTGAGAGAATATATAGATCAGTCAATGAATATTCTTTGAAACACAAAGGGTAGATATTAATAATTGCTAAGCATATCTTCAAGTATATTAGTAAAGTACATACTTATGAAGAGACAGTACACAGTGCTAGAACTGTGTTACAGGAACGAATGATACAAAAGAAATAATAACTTTATCAAGTTTGATATGTTTAAAAAACCAAGTTATTAGACTGCTTGTACTAAAAACCCACTTGTTTACTCTTCAGTAACATGTTAACCTAAATACACACACGAATCCAACAGCAATTTTAACAGTCTTTTTTTCTTTTCCCTCATCCTCTTGATTAAAAGCAGAAGAGCTCATTGGAACAACCAGTGATTGTTTGGAGACACAGCTTTAGCAACAGCTGTACAAACACATCAATCTCAAGTTAGGAACTCTGCCATAAACTTAATAATAATATTATACTCATACAGTTGAGCTTTGCGGCTATTACAATAGCTTTGGACATTTTCTCTTTCCAAATGTTATACTGTTGTAGCCCTCGAAAAACAGAGAAAGTAATTAAAGGAACCGGGAGAGAAGATGGAATGGCTAGAACAGTGACAAAAATAGGTCCTCCAAAATTCCTAGATATAAAAAGGAACATGTTTGCTCCTTATCAATTAATTGATATACGTGATAGTGATAGAAACTAACTGTACCAACATTGCTTTGCATCGTAAAATGTTGACCCTTCCAGTCCACACACTAACTGGAGTATTAGTGAGCAGAGCCAGGCCCTTGCAGCCATGCCACTGCTCTCAGCCTCCACACCACATAACTAGATGACTATAGGTGATGACAACCAGCTTCCTCCGAGTTCAATCTCACCTCAATGACTACATTATCAAGAGCAGGCCTAGATGACAGTGATTAGAAACTGAACTGGTTTTAAAACTTTTTGTCTTCAGATGGAAATGTAATCTGAGCAATGCAATGAGAGCACATATGATTTTAATAAAAGGCAGTCAAACTGGAAATGTAAGGTTTTTCAAACAGACTCCCAGTCAGGGTTGACTAGCAGATAGCTATTGAAAGTCAAAATGCCAAACTGCTGCAGAGATGCCTTTTCAGGATGAAGCATTTTAAGGGATTAGGAAAGAGGAAGATACTCCTCCACAAACTCATCAATCTTGAATAAAAATGGAATTAAAAGGGGAAATAATCCCTTGGTATAGATATATTTTAAAACAAGGAAACTATAAATTAATGGAAGATGTGACATTTTATCTCAATGTGCAATTAAAATACACTGAATACTAAAACCAAAATCCATCCTTGCCATGTTTATTAACTTGATTACAGTTTCTACAGGAATAACACATGCACTGCTGAATTTTCTTTGGCATGATAAAGGCCACATAATGCACAGAAAAAAAAATAAAAGAAAGCAGCTATATTTTGCCATGCAACTTTTTGGTTGTTTTTGTTTCCTACAGTTATTCCCAATACAGGCTCAGGAGGAAGGTAATGTTATGAACTGCCTTGTCCACTCAGTTATCTAAATCTTGATTCCTGGAAACATTTCCCAGTTGATCCATCCATCTGATATTAGCTAGAGCGGCTACAGGAAAATTATGTGATAGGATCATGGGAGAGCTGTCCAAAACTGGTTTGGAAGGAGGAATCAAAAGGAAACAAAGAGGGAAAGAAAAAGAGCAAGCAAACTTCTTTTGAAAGGCAATGAAATGGAATTCTTATTACATGCTTTAATTAGACAAGAAGTGGTGGGACGGGGGAAATCTGTATCAATAATTACGTCTACACAAAATAATTACTGCTACAGTACATCACTTTAAGTCACAGACTCAACTGTAAGCGTACATTTAGGGGCAAAATAAGTTATCTGGAGGAAACAAGATAAGGAATTTCATTAGTTTCTATTCCTTTTCTATTAAAAAAATATTTCTTCTTTTCACCAAGTTCTCAGCATTTCACACAACGCATCTAGACAGCTGATCTGTATGACTCTCTCTCCTTCGGACAAACTAGCCCATGGAGTTGGTATGTTGATGGTGTGGGGTTTTTTTAACCACTCATTCAAGAAGATTGACTGGAGGTCTCCAATCCCATGTTCACACACAAGAAAACAAAAAACTCCACCTAAGTGGTTTAATAAACATACTGTACTGTGTGAGAAACATCAACCTTTACGAGGAAGGATTATTAACATTACTGTATGTTGCCTTTTCACAGCAGGATGGAATATACTTAAACCACCTAAATTCTGTTGTTGTTCTCACCTTCACTGAGTGTCAGTGCAAGCCTAGATGAGCAAATTCAATGGATTGTTACAGCTGCCTGTAGCCATGCTCAAAGGCAGATTATGAACACATTGTTCATTACTAGTCTCGCAAAGAGCACCTAGAGGAAACTTTCATTATGTAAGGTGATAGCTCATTCTTATCCTGCTGCCTCACTGACATAATTCGTCTAAAATGGAGCTGTAACATAGCAAGAGGGCAATTAAGTTGAAATATGAATGGAAGAAGCTCTGATTTGCTCAGTTTAAGCCCATCCGTTCCATGCAGACTTTTGATCATGACACACAACTGCACACATCCGATGTTTAGTTACGCGTATTCTCTGAGAGATGTGACAAAGTAGTAAAGAGGCAGCCACATTTCTCCTGGTATGAATTCAAACTCCACCTCTCTTTTCAAAGTTGCATCAATATTCCTCTGGTGTCTGTCTCTCTGGGAAGTCTTCTTGGTATTGACTACTTATTATCCCATCATCTTTTTGAAGCTCATCACTAAACATTTTGAATATGCTTTACTAGTGATACACAGAAATACAGTCATTTTAAAAATAAAAAAATTCTTATATTTAAATGCTTTTTTTTTTTTTTTTTTTTTTACAGAAATGGAGTTACAAGTCCTTATTACATTGTTTGCATTGTAAGTTTATCTATGTTTTCTTCAGAAGAGCATACATTTTCCTTTCAAAAAAATCTTTAAAATTAGGAGCCAAGTAGCTAGTTTGAGAAGGAGCTGGGCTAACAGATCCATTTTAAATTACTCTGCAGTACTTATACAAGGTCAGAGCAGAAAGGACTGCAGTGGAGGGAGTAGACTTCCAAGGAGCAGAGGCAGAAGGCTGCCTGGGGCTAACTCCATACACCTGATTCTCACTGCTGCTCAGACTTGGCTTATTTCACAAAGCAGGTAACTCACCTGAGAGCTACATGAATGAAAATACGGCATTTTCAAGTGATTCAAAAGTCATACCCAAATTATAGGAGACAAAAATTGGAAGTAGTTCAGATGAAAATATGGGTAACTGTGGATCTTATGAGCTCAATCAGAACAAAAAATCTGAGCCTCAAATCTTCACTTCCACGAGCAGGGATGGCAGTTATGAAAGCACATCAGTATCTCTCTTGCATAAACTCCTACATCTGAAAACTTTCGTTTCTAGGGTGGGAGAGAGGGCATTTTCTGCTGGATCAACTCCCTGGTCTGGCTGCCTGTGTGATTGCTAATGTTGATGCAAGAGAAGCAGCTGGATCACACGCGCAAGCACAGGGTGAATAAACTGGCAGTACCTGACACGTAGTTCAGTTTCTATTAACCACAAAACAGCACCTTCAGTTAACTCTCTTGCAAGTTCTGCAGCCCAAGGATTCAGAAAAGCCAAGCTGCAAGAACAGTGAGGAAGGACACAAGAGGCCGGGAAAGCAGTACCTCTGCATATGTAACTATACTGCTGATACATGAGCTCAGTTTCAGCAGGATTTTTTCTTGCATGCTCTTTGTGGAGATGGAAAAGCACACACAGCACATACTTAACAACTTTCATCTGTATTCTAAAAGAATAGACTTTCAAAGTGTAGAGGTGGATCTACGCCAAGTATTACACCAAGCCATTAGTAATACCGGACTCTCCCACTGCATCCTCTGAGTCTGGTCCTCAGAGACCTCTTATCCTCTCTTGGACACCATTTGCTAACAATTACTCTATAGTAAAAGCATCCTGTTTTATGGATGAATTATTTCTGAGGCTTGATATCCATAAAATGTTACGAAAGAGGGAAAAAAAATAAGCTAGTTTGATTCATATACATTCTTTTAAGCAATCTACTGCACATATAATAAATGTATTTCCTCAAAGCCAGATAAGAACTCTCTATGACTATAACCCTGTTTCCTCCTCCAAAACCCAGCCCCTAGGGAGTTAACAACTTCAGGACAAATTTTGGTTTTTTAGATTTACTCCTTGGATTTTATCCATGAGATTTGCCTCTCAAATTTCCCAAGTGAAATACAGACTCACACAATCCACTTAGGGACTGAAACACATACATCCTATTGTTTCTTCTAGCTCATAAGGTAACAGAAAAAAGATGTTACTATTTCCAATATTCCATTCCAGACTGAAACTACTCAACACTCTCTCCAGCCAGATAACCATAAACAACTTTGGTATTTATCCACCCTTGTCTCAAATGCAGAACATTTTAAAGTTACAGGAATGGGTGGAATTACCATGAGAATTGGTTTCCTCCTATCATCATCACCACTGCTTTCTCCAACTGATGTCAGATAAAGGCAAAAATACAATACTTATTTATTAGTTTCAGTAGTTTTTTGCCAAAGCATTACTCAAAGCCCTATTTTCTTTCTCCCTAAATCTGAATGTGTTGTTCTTCCTTCAGACTTCATGAATAAGTGGGGAAAAAACTCAGAGCATCTAATTGAACAGGAGTACATAATTAACTGCACATGTACTCTATCATTTTAATGAAGAATAAATCAAACTTTTTAATTCCTTAAAAATTCTTTAAGCAAAGTTGAAGTCTCAGTTAAAGTGTTCTATGAATAAAATCATGCACTAGAGTACAATATGAATATTCAGCCTAAACCCCAAATTGCCAGTTTTACGTTTGCAGTGGCCAGAAATACTACAGATACAATTTTTACTCCTCCCAGTTGAAGAGATGGCATAGCTACAGTTATACTGGGACATGCAAATAAGTTTTGTTCCTCTATTACGAAAGGCTATTGAGCTTCCTTACAACATGGTCTGCACACACTGACATCTGTTTTTACGACACAGCGAGAGAACAATGAAGAATGCTTGTGAAACCATGTATGCTTGCCAAACGACTGCATACATGTATACGATCTTAATTTATGGTAATAATGGAAAGCATCTCACTGGTCAGGATTGACTATACCCAGCACTTTATAAAAGATGGTTTCTAAAAAATTCTTTGGAAGTAAAAAGCAGATAGACCTGAGCCTGACTAACCACTGCAACAACAGAGTTAAAAAATGGAGCAAATAAGCTCCAGTGAAGTCAGCAGAATGCAAAGTAACAGAAAGGGGAGAAGACTTGCTGTGCCATTAGTAGATCTCCAGCTGACTAGGTAGTCAAAGCTCTGGGTGAGCACTTGCTGCAGAATTTTGCTACAAAGCATTCTGCCTATTAATTATTATTTGTAATTGACTTCTTTAATCTCCACCTCCCTCCAAGATACTCTGTACTTGTTTACTTCAAAAAACTGGAAGAAGTGTTGTTTTAGGAATAGACTGTGCAGCACCGGGGGGCTATGGAGCAGCTTTCTGAGAACAGAGCTCTACTGCTGGGATCAGACACAACAGCCTGCTAACATTAACTCCTTCTGGCTCCACTGCCCTGTTACCTTTGGAAGAACTACTGCGAGTTACTACCATCTCACTGACATGCAACCCTATCTTGTTCCCTATAAGATTACTTTCCATAACATCCTTGTTTCATGTTTGTAGCACTTCTACCATCCTCCCTTTCTTCTCAGTCCACCTATAACAGCAGTTTGGATCCTATCAAATACCACAGATGACAGCTTGCCTCTTGCTGCTTATTTTATGTATACACACACAGAATACAGCAACTGGTTTGCAGCTAGGTTCAAGTCTTAACCTACAACTTGCCACTTAAAAGGAAGTGTCCCGAGAGCCTCATCAGCCCCACTGAAGGTTAGCACCGGCTTGTCCTGCAGACCTTTCAGACTGTTACATATGAGAACCAAACTTGCTCCGCAGCAACAGTCCAAATGCCAAGGACGAGTACTGTTTCCTGCTAGAATTACACAGGAAGAAAGGGAGAAGACCCAAAACCAACTGAGTTTAACATGAACATCCCTACTCTTACCTCTGTGCTCCTCCATCTGAGACTGAAACAGCACAGCTTTCTCCCATATTACATTTCAGAATCAATGATGTCTTTAAATAAATTTCACACAGACCAACTTATTTCCCAACTGCCCTTTCTTTTCAAGCTCTATTCCCCAAAGCATTACTCCTTGAAAATAATTTAACAGAAGTTAAGATATTAAACAGTCTATCATTTTTTGGTTTCGCAGCAACATTCTAAGAAAATTTCTGCTAAGCTCTTAAAACAAATTATTACCATCAATAACATTCCATGGAGCAAGAGTTACCATTTCTCATTTCCACAGCTCAACTGAAAAAAAAAAAAAAAAAGTAGCACATGCATTTTACATTTTTTTTTTTTTCCTGAAAGAGCTTACTGTACAGCATCCCAGTAGTTTACAGAGCAGATTGATTCCATAACTGCTCCGTTTTCCATACAGGTCCTTTCTTTCATACTCTGCATTTTTTAGCCTGGGGTCAGAAGGAGGGGAGAGTAGAGGCAGAGAGAGAAGGAGAAAAGAAAGCATCCTACTAAACTCCTATGATTTGAAAACATCCCCCAGCCAAGCAACCCTCCAACCCCAGCCCATTATATTAGCCCATAATACTGCACATATTTGTACCTAAATCCAGGATCCAGTATTTACAGCCACTCGGCTGCCCGTTGCCGCAGCAGGTAGGATTTACTGAGTGAAGCGATCCCAGAGTGTCAATCTGTTTAATCCTGTTTGGCATGGTGAGGAGTCAGCTGTTCCGATACCCACAACTTACAAATAACCTACTCGCCCACACCCCAGGGATCTGCTACAGCTTCTCCTGAAGATGTTCACCCAGATAACGGTAGGAGCAATGCCATCAGATTGAGGAAGTGGCTGTTATCTTCTCAGTCTGGTTTAGCCCCCTGCTCTGCTGTCAGAGCAGCTCCTCTCTTCTAGGGATGCTCTCCTCTGACTCACTGAGCACAGTTCCAGTCTTTAAATTCACATGTGGGAATAGCCAGATGCAGCAGATTACACTCTACCGTAACTACCCTAATTGAGGCTCAAGATAATCTTAAAAAATACAGAAAACCAGCTATTTTTCCTCTCAGCCTTCAGAGAAGATGCAGTCTAATACCTCTACAAAGCTTTATAGTAACTGGAACACACAAATCCAGCCTTTAACACCTCTTTTCATTTCACAGTGCATAGTTATTCTTTAATGCTTTAGCTAAAACCAAAAATACAAAAAAGACGGATGTTTTCGGGTCAGCTAAACCACGCAGCACTTGCCCTAGAACTTTCATTTTCCTTGACAAAATCTGTACCAAACAATGGATTCAGTCTTTACCTTTTTCTTCTCTACAGCCTTGTTTGTGAAAAATAGTAATTTAAAAATCTAAACACAAAAAAATCCACACCTTTTGAAAAATTTACTTAAAGATCTTGCCCTGGTGTAAATTGCATTTTAGATCTTTTCACCCCTAAGGTCATATTCTGCAAGATAAATTTCTAGTTCATCAAGCTGTCTTCCTATTTAGTAAACTGAAACTGCAGGTATTTTATTTTTTTAATCTATGCATTCTCCACCTAGCATACCACACAAGCATTTGTCCATAAACATTCATTTATGTTGCTTGGGTTTTTTTCAGCTAAACCTAGAAGAGATGTTTGATTTCTTCCCCTGAACATCTCATCATCTAATTTTAAAGGACATACAAAAAGCTACATTCACTAGATAAACAGCTCTGAAGCCAAAGCAAGGATTAAATTTCTGTAAAAACAGAATTGCAATGCTTTCATCATATTGTCATGAAAAAAGAGCCGTAAAAGTGAGATTGAACAAATAGTAATGTAAAATACACAAGCATGTAGTGGGAAAGAAGAAAATAAAGCAGTGAGGGGTTTGCCAACGATAACAGCACAAACAAATGCATGTAATGCAAGGATAAACAGGAATTTTATGTGGAGCTGATAGCATATAGGGTCCCAGAGTCAAAGAGGGCTTATCATGAGCACTTAGCACAAGTTGGGTACACACATGTTCTCCTTTTTGTGCTATTACAGAGCTGTGCTCATCCTCCACCTGAGACTAAAGCTTGGCTTTCTTCACATTTCTAAGCAAAACCATACTAAATTTTGAATTAGTTTCCCCTTCATAGCCTCTTGCACTGAAACCATTAATTCTGAGTCCTGAACATTTTTCTTCTGACCCAAGACGACTTTCAAATGACACTGAATTCCTAAGTGGTGCTGGTGGGGAGGGGGTGGGCAGCAGAGGAAAAAACCCTCTTTCTTCAGGGTAAGTGATCTTTATAGTTTGCCACCTACAGTGAGACTTCCACTCATTCTTAGTTTACTCTTCATGAAATTGCAGAACATCTGAAAATGATTCTAGTTTCTAGTTGAGTAAGAAAAAAAAAAAAATGAAACAATTCCTTTCCTCTGCTCCCCAACAGTTCCCACGCACATCGAGCACACTAAAGAATATCCAGCCATTCTTACTGTACTCAAACTCTCACGTCTTTAACTAACATTTGGAAAATGTTAGTGAAGTTATCAATGTAGCTATGAAATAGTGATTTCCATATGTAAAGAAAGCTTCTGACTAAAACACAGCAAGATTTAGATGTAACCCTATTTTCGGTTGGTTTTGTTTTGCCTTTTAACTGCACATAGACTGACCTTGTAACACCAGTAATACACATAGGAAGTACTTCAAATACTCTGGGAACCACGTCATTTGCAGCTTGCTATTGCAAAAAGTTCTTCTGTTCCTACTCAAATCAAACACCATTATTTTTAGGTTTTGCTTGGCCCTTTCTCTTAGAAAACAAATCTGACAAGTAAATCAAGGTAAGTGGGGAAGAGAGAATGACCACAGGAACCACTATGTAAAGCGTATTTCACAGGTTACATGGGTAAGAAGAAAGGATCACGGATGTGCGGTTGTTTTTGATCTATACAATTGTCGCTCCACGGCAACACTGGAGTGGGGACAGCCACATGAACATGCTGCAGAGTGACTGTGCATGTGGGGTAAGAATTTGGCTGAAAAACATCTCAATACATACACTGAAACAATAGCTACAACCTTTTTATGCTCCAAGACAGAAAGATCAGACCTGTAACTTCTCCTGCCAAAGTATAAGCAGAAGGGAGAGGAGTTCTACACCACAAACCCAACAGTTCTTAATTTAATATGCAGGGACAACTATTTAGTACTGCTATCATCTTAGCTCAGACTTAAACACCTGAAGGTGTATCACTGTTCTCAATTTCCATCTAAAACAGTGACTTGTATCAATAAATGTAATTTTAAGCCCAAACAAGCAGCCTATTAATACCTTTGGTTGGTTTACTTCAGGCTCTACCACAAAGCTCTCTTTGTCCTTTGACTTCATCAGGTTTTCTGTATTCCGGAGCCTTATCCTGCATTAGCTCTCTCTGTCTGCTAGACAGCTCTTACTGGGGCTCCTCACAGCATCAATCTTTTGTAGGAACTCATCCTTGGTAACAATGAACCAGTCAGGTAATCTTAATTCTGCAGGCAAGAATATGTCTCTGTGGAGAACACCTTGAGGCAAAACCACAGCTGGGCACAGGGCACAAGCTCAGCGCAGGAGAGGCTGGATTGCACGGACAGCACTGAGCTGCCCACCCTTAAACCACTGCTTAAATATTTGCAGGCCCCAGCCTAAGAGGACAAGAAACTTTGATCAAATTAGCGAAGAAAAATGCTCATATACTGACCTATGCCATTTGACAGCTTTTAACGAAGCTTTTTTTTTTTAAATTAATTGTTTCTTTTTTCACTTTACCTGTGCAAAGCAGAAATGTTTTCTTAGCTATACATTTAATATCATTTCTTTTAGCAAAGTAGACAGCTATCAGCTTCATTTCTGACAGCAAAGTACTGATCAAAGACCTTTAGCAATTTAAGACATTTCTCAGTTACTTAAACCTATGACAAAATAAGTGTCTGGGTGAAAATTTTGTCAATAGCTATTTAATGAAGATTTTAGAATTCCAGGCAAAAGACCCCTCTCACTTTTCAGACAGCATTTTTTAAGAAAGCCTACATCTCAGTGAGTAAACAAAGAAAACCAAGCAACCCAAATTAGAAGAGCACTGTATACCCTCAGTAGATAGGGCAACACCTGTGTTGTATGATATACGTAAATGAAGCATCACATGCCCATATCTCTTACTACAGGGAAGGAATGGGATCAACTTTCTGCAGTTAATCTCAGGGCTCCCTGACAGACAACGTCAGACTGCCAAAAGCATTTTAAGGTATTAACATTTTGCCAGCTCACCCCAGCGCAGAAGTAACAGCTCATCAATCTCTGCCATTGACAGTCAACAAATGAGCTTGCTACAGCTCCAGCTTCTCACAGGTACCAGCTCCTGCAGGTTGCAGCATCTGCAACCACCGTTTGCCACTGTATTAACCTCCCAATGGAAGTCCTACCTCATCTGAGGGCACCAATCCTAGTGTTACATGTAAGAATGGAAACATTGATTCCTTCTGTTGTTTAAGAGAACAACTGGAGTTAAACTGACTGCATTTCTCATACACCAAGACATTTGCATGGTAAAACAAATAACAATTTAACATATTACAACAAGGATAAATGGCGTTCCAACCTAATCTTTGTAAGGCCCCATTACATTTTACACCATCCCGGGGAAAGCAAGCAGAACAAGAAGGGGAAGCTAATAAAATGTGGAAATTTCATTTTTAAACAGCTACTTTGAGTTGCCTCAGAGCCTGAAAAAAACTAAAGAGCTAACCTTTTTTCTTTAACATCTACCTTTTGTGGGGAAAAAAAAGGTTTCAAAGATTATACCATTCAAAATTCAACGTTGTTCTCAAGCAAAACTAAATTTGTCTTCTTCTCCAGAATCTTCCCCCTCATATTCCAGATGTTTCATTTAAAAAAACAATTCATACACTTTTAAATCAGTACTGCACAGTTATTAAAAAAATTATTGCTCATCTTAGGAGTGGAGAAGTGTATACAAGATAGTTGAAAATAATAGAAGAGTGAATTCTTCATTCAGTTCAAAATGTCTCGATTTTAAAACCTTTTTTGAAGTGATCTATGAGACAAATGCTTTCATCACTTAGAAGTGCACAGTTCTTAAAATTCTGAGCCATATTTCTGCATGTGGGAGAGAAAGGGTTCAGACTTTTTCAAAGATGTGTAGGACCAAAGACCACCCAGACGTAGGAGCCAAAGTTAGACATAGATCCATAACTATTAAAATTCTTGAACTAAATTGGCATTGCACAAACCAATAGGAATTTTATTTACAATATGCATTTCCCATTACAATAAATAAATACATAAATCAGGAAGACTTTGCATAAAAATCCTATCTATGACAAGTTACATACTCTGCCTCACACTAGAATAATCCAAGACAACCAAGAAACTGCAGAAATGCAAAAATTGCAGAAATTGCAGAAATGCATCACTAAATAAATCTGAGGTTGAATCCTCAAAGGTGAGTAAGATGAAAATTCTGAAAGGGGCCTAACTTTGCCTTTTCCTCAGTGTACAATGTGTCCACAGTTTAACTGCTTGGAGCACAGCTGCACCGCTAGGATCTGGTTTCTTCAGCTCCACACACAAAGATCATCCTGTTCCCAAAAAACAGCCTCACTGCTCCTCAGTCTTACAGATAACACTGCCGGTCTGCAAGGAGCGGAATCATTACAACAGTGGCTCTTTGAACTTACATTCAGCGCGTTGTTTCCTGTTCTTTACTACCAGTGCTGCCAGCTGCCAGAGACACTTCAAATTGAACCAGTCAGAAATTGTATTTTGCTATGAACTGTGTGAACGTCCTTAATTTGAGATTTCCAAGAACTCCTTTCAAAATACTGGGGTGTTTCAATTAAAAAAGCCCAAGCAACAACCACCTCTAACAAAATAGGCAGACTATCTAATTAGCTGGCAAACCCAGGAAAAGCATTTTCTGATTGAGGGTAAGGAGATATTTTCAGCTGGGTGATTAGTAACCTTCCCTTCTACATCTTGGGTAAAGCATTTATCAAGAGCAACTGATATCAAGACCCTGAAGTACATAGGCTTTAATTAAAAATATTGGGAAATGAACCAATTGTCCAACTACTCTGTAACTAAGGCCAAGATCTAAACAAGTCCTTCCTACCTCCAGCTTTGCAGAACATGCCCTAGCTGTTGCTCATGTCTACTGTAAAAACAAATATAAAAAAGCACGGGACATAGTAAACTCTCCCCATCTTAATAATTTGGCTACTGTTTTCTTGCATTTTTAATTCTGTTCTGTGCTGTAGCCAAAGACATTGGAACCTTTAACTACTCCCAAGAATGAAGAGGCCTTTCAAAGAAACGATGAGATATTCAGTGTCCCTGGTCTTCTGTTTATCTGGAAAAGCTTTGGGAAAATTCTGACTCCTCAATACAGTCACCACTGCAGCATGCCAAATCAGCTTGAAGGATCCCAGCCACTGTCAGCAAAACCACAACAAACCAGCTTCAGATAATTCAAACAAAATCTTTTGGATGAGTGTAAGGAATGTTGTTCCACATATATTCACTGCTTAGCAAGGGGTGGGAGGGGAGAAGAAATATGCCATGCCTCATCTCTGCATTGGAGAAAACACAAAAAGTGTTCCAAGCAAGAAATACTTGCTGTCCTAATGAGACATATTGAGGAAAGACTCATTTTTGACATTAATTTTATTATCCAAGTTACCATTCATCATCTTTTCTTCTTAGTTTGAATTTTCTGATGTAGTTTCCTCAAACATATTTAAAAAACACTTTCTCTTCCCTTCCCACTCCAAAGAAAAAAGGATTCAGCCTGTTCATGTGAAAAAAACCTGGTCAGAACAAGGTTTAATTTTACAAACCAGCTGTAAACTGCACACACAAGAGTTTGGAATCTTTTTAACATAAATCTCTTAGCTAATTAGCTTAACTGGAAATGCATGCAGACAAAGACAAAAGGAAAGGGTAAGAATATATTCATCAGAGGTGTTCAGAATACTGAATTATCTTCTTGACTTAAAATTCGTTTCTTTTAAGTCACTTAAAAGGAAAATGAACAGTTCTGGTAACCAAACTAGGTCATGAAAAATAAAAGAAATGCTTTTAAAATTGGACATGTACTCCTTGTGAGAAATACTAATGCTGAAGTTCCATACATATGCATCTGGAGGAATTGCTTCTATAAGCTGCGCGGGCTACCTGCTGGTCAGTATTACTGACCGAAACACTTTTCTTACTTCCCTTCTGCTAAGTTCAAATTGTACAAATGCATTTTGGTTAGTTACAAAGGGTTACATCAAGACCTCTCCTCCTTTTGCCTCTGCTCAGGACAGGGATTTGTTATTCTACATTTCCTATCAGATGTTAAAACACAGAAACACTATAAAGTGTGTACTGCCAAACAATTCTGCAAATGTGTTTCTGCATTGTAATTAACGTTTTTTATATCCACTCCAAACTTCAGAGGTATAATTACTCAGTCCTGAAAAAAAAAAGACCTTATTTCTGTTTGGGTTACACAGTACATGTTTTACATCCATTCAAAAGAAATTTTGCTCTGAAGCAAAAAATGAACATGGTCACACAGTTCACAAAATTGAAAAGGGTGTATTTCCTACAAATTACCTCATCACCACTCACTAGGACTGTGAAAATGTAGTTACAAAATAGCCACTCTAATCCTATGCTTTAGATATTTCATAAAGCAACTACACTCAGTTAAGACAGTACTCCTTTAGACAGCAATTAAAATGTAGGTGCAAGAAACTATTTTAGCTGCCACAAAATTTTTGTACATTCTCTTTTCCCAGTTAGTTCCTCCTGAATAAAGCATGCTGTCATAGGAGAAGTTTTAGATCAGTAATGATGTCAACTGCCTGAAACACACAAAAAGATCTAAACAGGCTCTATATCCTCATGTGCGTGCCTCTTGCTGCCAAAACTGAGGTTAGTATTCTTATGAACCTAAAACTTTTACAAAAGGTAACATTGTCTTTCCAAAACTCATGATCTGACAAAACAGTATCATCTCCTCCTGACATTTTGCTTTATAAAATCAATAAAATACTGAAAGATAAGACTGTCAAAATACTTCTTTTCAAATAAAAATCACTACAGAAATGTAAACGCTTGTCATCATCCCAAAAACTTCAGCAACAGAGTAAGGCTTCGTTATTCCACAAACACCAGAGAAAATAGTAAAATACTACTATTATTAATTTACTCCAGTTCTGAGGATTGTAATCTCAGCATAGCCTTTCGAAGGTGATGCAAGTAAGCACTGGATCCCATAGCCTGGGCTTTCACTTAGGCAAGCAACCAGCACACACCTCCAGGGTTCAATCTGCTGCACATACCTGTTCTCTGGATGTTACTCTGTGCCTGTAATCAGAGCTCTGAGTCAGTGGCTTCCAAACTGGTTCTGGTACAACTGCATTTAGTCCTGCCACATCTTCAGGATGAAAGGATAAACACACCTAAGCCTGTTCTAACTAAATCAACCAGCATTTAGAATGCATGTATTTTGTTACCTCTGAGACAATGAGAAATGTTAGTACAAAACACACTAGGATGGACCAATGACCAAGCCAAGCCATGATAAATACACTCTTTAAAATAGATTTGCTACTGTCATAAAAAAATTAAGATAGGTTTCTAATGACTTGGTTTTCATCAAGATCTTCTCTTCGATATCGCCTAAAGCATACTTCAATCCAGCCAGCCAGACTTCAGCTTTTTGTTTGTTTGTTTGTTTTTCTCTCTAAACTTTCACTTAATACACTTTTTTTGCTAGTGAGCTCTGCTTTCTTCCTCATTGTCTTTCAGGATCTTTTTTACCACTACAAATTCCCTACATTTAACACGTCTAAGAATCCTCTCCTGTTATTTAGAAGGGGAAGAGCAACAGCTTGAATTTAAGACCTTGATGACCCCATTTACCTCCCTGTCCCTTAAGCTTTTCTGTAGAAAGCAAAAGATGACCATTTAGCTTTACTGTTCCTCTTTCCAGGTGACTTCCCTAGCAGCTCTCCTTCCTTCAGCATATTCGCCAGGCTCCTACACGCAACTACATTTCCCTAGACTTTGTGTCTAAGGAATCACCATGTCACTGATATCTTAAAGCTCATATTAGCAAATGAACATACACCTAGTAAGGCTACCATCACACAGAGCATAGTGCAACAAGAATAACTAGTGCTTTTCACAAGCAAAATACATTTTAGGATTCCTTTCCATTTCTTACACGCAATGAATATATTTCAGGGGAAAATCTTGAGCATGTCTGATATCCCCCCCAACAGTAAGGGGAGTCCAAGACTCCAGGGAACACTTAGAACATAACAAGTCCATACTGGCAATGCTAACCTTTTGCGTAGGACCGCAGGATAACTTAAGCTGAAAGGGGCCTCAAAAATCCATATAGTTCAACCTTCTGCTCAAAAGAATGGGTCAGTTTTGAGATCAGACCTGATTACCTGGGGCTTTTTCCAGTCTGCTCTTAAAAACCTGACATACTTTTAATCGCTTCTTGTAACAGGGAGTATTCTTGCTGCACCATAAACGGTTAACAGACAGTAGGTTGGACACAGCTGGTTTACAGCCACAGGGACAATGACTACAGGATTCTGGTCATCAAGGACAGCTTGATAACAAGCTTACCTAAGACAGTTCTCACTATTATGCCTGCAAGTCAGTTATGTAATTGTCTGCTATTCCTAGAAAACACATACCGCACACTTCTGGGAAGTGTTATGAGTACGTTTCCTGGGATCATGAAATGTTTTTATGGGTCTATTCACTCATCACAACAACCTCTTTTACAGAGTTTGGTCTAAGAATTCCATCACTCATTTGCGTAACTTCCATGTTCAAGAATGATGAATTTAAGTTCAAAGTTGTCCTAGAAACAGAAAAATATCTTGTTATCTGTACTCAACTCAAAGCTAGGAGAAAGCACAAGCATGTCCCATGGAACTATGCCTGTATCAGTGAATATGCACACAAAATAGTGGCAAAACATTGCATAATGAAGTGGTGATTTGAAACCAATGCCAACAACTGAAGAGACATGAAGGGCGTCTGTTAAAAAGCTTCTGATGGAATTGCATTTAAAGTGATGCAATGTTTCTGGTTTAGCATGAGTAACAGAGACTAATATTTTACTATTTGATTGCAGGAAAAGTGAAATGAAGTCAATAGGATATGGACTTTTAGCAGCCTCCTTACAAAAACAGAATTGGAGGAAGTCAGCAGAATGCTAAATCCTGCTACTTCCATCTGCAAGCACCAATGACAATGGATAACGCGATGTAATGTGATGATGTCCTGAAAGGTGCACAAGAACATTGGGTCTAGGCTGCTCAGATGGTCCTTGGAAACGAACAACCACCCCAGCTGTAGAAAAATATACACCAATAGCTCCCCATCATCTGCCATGAAGAAGGCAGTTACCACAGAGCTATGACAATACCATCTCTCTAAGAGTAGTCTCCTGTCCAAAGAGGTGTCCCTAGCCTCACTCTCCATGTCCCCTCAATACCCTGCCAAGACACTTTTTGAAATGGAAGAGAAATTCTTTGGGTTGCTCTCATATGCTCTTCGGAGCACCAACTCTGAAGATTTACTTAGTCCAAAGCAAAATATGGGTAGCAAAGACACCCTTAAGAAGCAATTCTCAACACTGAAGCAACTTTTTCAACATGTCGTTGCACCTGAAGGACAGTTCTGGAAAACAAACACGGCTCTAGGATGTTTTTCTTCAACTGCAACATAGGAACAACATTTGCAGGCTCTGATTTTAGTTTGTACTCTGTTCTGCCTCGATATCTTGGTTAGAAAAAGAAACCGCTGTCAGAGGAAGGCTAATTGCAAGGAAAATAACTCTCTTGGGAAATCTAAAGCCATCAGAATTGCTGGTTTATAACCACCTCCTACCTCCCAAAGATCAGCTGTGCAAATACATCTGTTCTGAAGCCGGTACTTTTTACACACCAATTTCCTTTCCAACTACGATATATAAGAGAAATATATTTGGCAGCTGTTTGGGACCAAAAGTAGATTCAAGCCAGTATTATAAAATTTCTTCTTTTTCTCAGCTGTAATGCCGAGCTCCCAAGCAGGGCAAAAGCTTTCATAACCTATGTACAAAAATTCCAGAGACAAATTAACTGCATACTTATGCCCACAAATAGAGTCAGCATGGGAAATAAAGATATCTGACAGATATCCGACAGATCTTCCTGGGCTGTGATGTTTCAGAGCACATACAAACTTCGTTTAGAGATAAGTCTTCTAGAAATTCAAATTGTGACATTCCTTGAATCTCCTTATCTAATTTGGGACTGCACAACACCAAGGAAGCAATTAATACAGACTCTACTGCTTATTCAAGGCTGAATTAGAATTTGGCTATTAACTTGGATCATCTGATAGAGTTTGACTATAAAGCTCAATGCAAAGATTATGATCCAGTGGACCACAGTCAACTGCTGATATTTTCTTTAAGTTTACTTATGCTCAAACCATGTTTTTAACTGCAAACTCAACTAAAACCACAAGGTGGGAAAGTCAGGATAAAGAATTCTTGTTTTACTTTATACTGGTGCTATTTTACTTACCTGGACTAAAGCATGAGAACACGTTTGCAAAACCACACATGCAAAAAACCCCTAAATTCAAACAATCTTTGCTGCTATTAGACTAGCAATGCTTTTTGGCAAAATATTTGTGATTACATGGAAATTTATGATTAGGCTTTCAAAACAACCAATAATTATGAAGTTGAACTTCAGCTATTAAAATGTCTATACCTCTCTTCAAGCTCAAGTCTGCCTCATAAATAAGTTGAACTGACACTACAGCACAGGTTTTACAATTTTTTGATAATTTAGATGAGCAGAGTGTGAAATCCAACTGATTGCTCACCTTTGCCTTCTGTGAGCTCCTCAAAAGGCTATCAACTGGTTGTCTGGATAGGTAGCCTGTTACTTGGAAATTTATGAGGTAATTCATCCATCAAGAAACAGGATTTTTAGATTAACATTTAGTGTCTTGCACAACTGCAACATATTCCTCAATATCACTTTCTGCATGTGATCATGTCTGGCTGTGTGGCAGATGCAGATCCTTTTCTCTGTGGTGCCCTGGAAAATACAGTCCCCACCTTTTGCCCCGTGGCCCCAAGGCAAAGCAAGTATGTACCTACACATGGTGAGGAGTTACTTTCCCGCTGGCCTGGGCTGTAACTCATTTCCTGCAGCTGCAAACGCTGTCAGACAGTCTCAGAGGCAGCGCTTTGGCCCCAAGCCATGGGCGGGGATCCTTTTTCCTTACACATGGCCCATGCTTCACTTGCTTGCAGTCTCAAAACAGCAAATCCTCCCCTTCCATAGCCTCCCACTGCTTGTAAGGAAACAACTGCTGCCCAAGTCATCCTTCTTTTCTTACACTTCTGACAGGCAGCCCTTCTTCAATTATTCAAACTGGATACCCATTTTACTTCATCAAATTCTGCTGTTGCTGCTATCCAGAGCTTCCTCTTCCTAGTTAACAGCATTTGGACTCAACATGGAAACACCTCATTTACGTTTACTCCCTGGTCCTTCTCCCTTCGTCTAAAATTAATATTCTGAATAGAAGGTCTCCAGTTGTGTGAGAGCAAGCTTACTTCATGTAACAAATTCAAGACTGTTTTTCCCCATTCTGTGGCCTCAACTATAAAGTATCTCTCTTTTCTGGGGAAATATCTCTAGATGACCCAGGCAACGTCCTTTTTTTTTTTAAATTCCTGGATAGGTCCCCATACCAATTCAAGACGAGCTCTGACACACCTGCCCTACACCACTCCTTCCCATCTTGCAGGTATAGAAAAGGGCTTACCATACAGCTCTTAAAACAAATTTGTCCACTTTTGTCTTGGAAAGCATCAGTCATTCTCATTATGCCCTATTAGGGTAAAACCTTTGATAGAGAGTAAAGTTAAAAAAAAAAAAAAAAAAAAAGACTGCTGAAATAATATTTTCCTGTTTATGACACCAGTCAGGACAGTATCCTGAGACTAAAATGAAAAGCCAGTGTTCAGTGTTGCAGTGGTATATGGTATATCACCATGTTACTAAAACATCACCTACCTTTCAGATCTGAACAAACCTGTACAGATACCCGGATTATAAGAATTTAAGAACAGGCAGACATTGTACCTCCAGGTAAAAAAAAGATTTCTGTGGCTATGTTTTGAACCAAACAGTAACATGGGTTGGTAGTTAGATATGGTCCAAGAAAAACCCATAAATTGTAAAGAAGACTTGTAAATGTAAGCCTCATGAGCAAAGGCTTGTTGTAGGCTTTGTAACTCTCCAAATAGTAGAATCTACAGAAGGGATATGATCAGCTACCACAAATTCTTTAGGCTTCTGAAGTACTCATAAAGTTGGAAAAGACAATCAACTTGTGACCACAACACGCAAGATATTCACAATTTTAAATACCTGCCAATTTTTCTGAGCTTACAAGTTCAATTTTGTTATACTGAATCCTGTTCCCTGCCCTTTACCCAAAGCTCTGTGGCTGTGTAAATGCCCTGCAAACAAAAGAAAGAACTGCATGTATAAAAAGGATGTCCCATAGAATGAAAAGAAACCCTTGTTAGGAAAGAGAGAAGCACCAAATAAAACAACAGGAACATTCTTTCTCTCCCACGCCCAATAACATGTGGGGAATCATTGCAAAAAAAATTGTTGCCTTATGAATTACTTGTGAAAAACATGTTCTTCCAAAGCT
>JAVSBS010006939.1:0-10901 GCA_033124195.1 Coracias cyanogaster | reverse complement strand
TTAAGGTAGAAATGGCTTCATTATAGTTGTATCTCAAGTCTTGATCTTCGGGTTTAAGCTTTAATGTCTTTTCAAAATACTGAATTGCTTTTTTTGCTAGATTTATATCATTTTTTAATTCAGCAAGAGCACATAGGCTGATAGCATAATTTTCTAAATTACTTACATGATTTGGTTCAATATTTAATACATTTTCACAAATATCTTTTGCTTTTTCAAAAATGTACTCATCTGTAAACTGCACGTCACATCAAATTGATTAAATGACCCAAATAACTTATAAAAATAGATTTGATATCCAGCAGAGTAAGCAAGAGGTCTAGAACCTGCAATCAACCCTCCCCTTAAATGACTATCTAACTAGTGAATACCTATTTTCTGTGTAATGCTTTCCCCAAACTCGTTACAAAATGTTTACTCTCTTAACTACTATAAAATTTTAGAGATTGAAGATACTGTAAATGCATTTATTATTTTTTTTTACCCAGAGATATTGATTAGATATTTAAAGTAATACACATTCTTAAGTGGACAAGTAACAGCCATACTTGTAGGTTAGTGATGAGGGTCATTTTTGGGGCTGTCTTCTAACATGAGAATAAAACAATGCTACCTTTCATGGTTGCCATATATGTGGACAGACAAGGAATGACCAAGATCAGCTGTCAGAACAGGCTTTGCTGAACATACTTTCTGCTTTAATAATTTTTCATGTTACCCTACTTTGGATAATCATTTCATATTATTTAAATTTTAAGGCATCAAATATCACTGAATATTTCTGTACTCAGTGATGAAATGTGGTTTTACACAACTTAAGAATCAGCTGTAAATTAAACAGGTTTTTTATTTCAAAACTTTGAAGTTCACTTCACCTGTGATATGCTGTGGCTTTCCAACTCATTCAGTTGGCAAACTGTATTGATAAATGCTATTAAAAAGAGTCCATAGATACTGAAAGGAGTGCAAGACTCTGCTCCAACAAGCTATTTGTGATGGCTAAGCACCTTACATCCAAGCAGCCACCCCTACCACTTCTGATGGTGATCACCTCCTTTTTTCTTTTGGAATTACGTAAAAACTCTCCCTGCCTAAGCCTCTCACAACAGCTTGTGATGCCAGGCATGCACAAATTCCAGACTCATGTCTACTGCATGTGGCTACTTGGATCTGATGCTCTCACTGCAAGCCTGACATGTGACATGCATTTTGAGACCTGAAAACTACAGAGGGCAATATACTAATTTGTTGAATCATTCCAAAACTATGAAAGTTTTACTGAATTATGGTCAAAGGAAAAAAAACCAACAAAATATGTATCAGAAAGACTAAAGTTGCAGAATCAAGCCCTAGAAATCTAGGAAATACAACATTTAAAAGTAGTCCACCCAGGTGCATGGACTGCCTTAAATGATGTAAGTAATTCACTTACTTTATTATGGGGGTTGTTGTTTTTGTTTGGTTTTGTATTTTAGGAATTAAGACCTCAATCAATGCCCACAATAAACAATTCTGAGGAGATAATCTAATTGCTTTTCCATTCTTCTGATTAGCATATTCCCTAATGCCTAGTGATCTTTAGCCAAATGCAGCACTTGACAATGAGTAATTGCTTTGTGGGATTATCAGAGGTACTTTTCACTATGGGGTGGGGGGGATAAAAATCAAAGCACTTCACTAATTTAGCTAAATTTTTTAAATCTCTCTGTGAAATGAACACTATCAACCTCTTCAAAGTAATTGAAAGTTAAGGTAGAGACCAAAGTCAAATGTGTCTAGTGGTTCCAAGTATGCAGCCTAAAGTTGTTTGTTTTTTTGCCTTCTTCACCCCTTCCCAGATTACTTAACATTATATAATAGTTTGCACGTTCCAGACAGTTCACATTGACTTCAGTCAGTCACATGCACGGGAAACTTCACAAATCAAACATCCAGCTCCTAAAGGCTGACACCCAGTAATGTGGGAATAAACAATTAGCAGCTGCTTCTTATCAGCTGAGGTTTAGATGGCATGCCATAACATCCCACAGGAAGCCTGTGGCAGAGGCAGGGACAGAAGTCACTTCTGAGGCTGCATTCAACCCTGAAAATCATGCTCATTCTAGCAAAGGCCTTTTCTTCTTCAGTCTCCATGATTAATATAATTAATGCTCTTTATTTCAAAGCAACATGTTGAACAGAAAGTAAAGTAACTTTACAATGCTCTGCTTCATTTTCCCCAAACACTAAAAGAAAGAAAAGCAATACAGGTTATGTCCACTGGTTTGATTCATAAAAGTAATCTCTCAAAAGATGAAACCAGCTCAGATAACATATATTGTCCAGTACAATCTGCCTAATAAAGTGTCTGCATTCAAAGGTGAAGTCCCTCATCTCCAAAGGAAATTAGATTTATCAATTCTCTGAGTGTTGTTAAAAAAATATATAAATCTGGTTGACATGTCCATGATTTCATCTGCTAGTCAAAGGAAGAAATGTTGCAGTGATATCTAACTACATTTTCCAATTTTATCATCAGAACAACTGCAACTTTCTCTATGCAAAGCATGATAGGACACAAGAGGATAGAAAAGTACTCCAACTATACAGCTCAATCCTTCAGACTCCCCACCCATCACAGTGCATTCAGGAAGTTCCTGCTGTGCATGGTCCTAATGTAAGAAACAAACTCTCCTCTCTTTTAGCCAGGCATATTTATACAGTGTCTGAAAAAACCTGGGAAAAATTGTAATGTTGTAGCTGGGATGAACTGAATAACTGAAAAAATTGTGGCTATATTTATGAAAAACTCTCCAAAACCAGAATTTTCTGTTTTGCCAAACAAGTCTACTCCAACACTACTTTCCTGCTAATCTTGTTACTTGTAATAACAAACTTTTTGAAACGCATCTTTTATCCCAGCATGTGATGAAACACCTTCTAATGAACTGGTTTTATGTTGGGTTTTTTGTTGTTGTTGTTTTGTTTTTTAAATTTACCTTGCTTTCTGTTCACAGGCTGCAAACTCAAGCAGTTTCAAATGAAGCAACCAAGTATTTTCTCTAATAACAAACTATTCTGTGAGCCTGGGGAGTTTATGGAGCTGAAGGACCACGGCACACCAAAACCTTAAAAACTTTCAAAAAATCATCAGGTTTTTCTTGCACCCTTCAGGGGGCATTCTTTCATGCATCTGAAAAACCAAAGTAAGATTTCAGAGCTGCTCTGGGAAAAAGGGATGAGCATGCAACTGCTACTCTGGAAAACTCTGTTAAGTAAAATACAGAAGTTCCAATACCCAGTTCCTGTGCTAGGGCATACAGATGCAGCTATTTACCTTTTCTGTTGCTGAGCCTGATGTTGTCATGCCTTCTTACCGCAGAGCTTCTCAGGAACCATTAATAATGCATGCTAGAGATCTTCTTCCCTCCCCCCTTTCAGCACACGACAGGTATAGATTTTCCTATCATTGCAGCTTAATCTAACATAATATGTAACTCTGTTCACCAAGACGTAATTTGCTAAAGTCTCTTCCCTGTCTTCGGCCACCTTTCACGTAACACTGAGAGAACTGCCAACTGCTTATTTTGGAATAGACAGTGTGGCTGCAGGTTGCTAAAAGCACTGTGTTTTATCCAACCAAAACCTAGAAACCAAAACAGCACAAGAACACCAAAGTTCCCATTTGCACAGTACTCCCCATTATCCAAAACTCCTGCTATTGGTGACTAGACTTCGTTTCCATCATTTCTTACCTTTGTGGTTAAAAATCCCCTCCATCTCCATACTACTTCGAGAGTGAGCGATGCAGAGGGACCCGCAGGGGACCAGGCCTTCCGCAGCTGGGGATCGATCGGTGGTTCGAACCAGACACCAGTCGGGCTTGTCATGGGGCCTCTCCAGGACCTCCACTGTCTGCCCACGGCGGATTGTCAGCTCATTACTGTTGCAGGCAGTGAAGTCGTGGATTACCACTGTCAGCTCACACCCACCAGACAACTGTGAGGGGAAAAACAAGAAGCAGCCAGATGAACGCTCGTTATCAAACCATCCGTCACACACTGTTACCTATTTAGGATTCCTGGCAGGATTCGTATTTTGGATGAGATGGCAGGCTTCTGGGACTTTTCACATCACGAAGAGATCATTTCAAAATTGGGCAGTTCTGGTGTTACAGTACAGATTTGTAACTCTGCTTGTCTCTACCTATGTTCAAAGCACACTGGTTGTGACAGTGCTGGGCGGAGGATTTAAGCAGTTTTTCTGGCTAGACTGCTCCTTACACCAAAAGCTGAAGTAGCAGTTGCTTCAGAATATATTTTACGGGTGAAGATTGGCAACGAAAAGCCAGATATTACTAAACACGATCACCCATGAGCTTCATTATATTGAAAATTCAAGGCATAAAGAGGGATCTTTTTCGAATGAGCTTACTGCCTTATTCCCACCCCACTCACAGTTTACACGTGCAGGTCACAAAATCATCCAGCACACACCATACATAATTATAAAAATCAGCATAAAGTTCTTCCCATAAGATTCCCAAATACTTAACTATTTGATAGAAAATCCACATGGGCTTACAACTTTCACATTTTTGCTGATTCCCCAAAGAAAACCACAGAAACCTGATTTAAAATCATTCATGCTCAAGTCTTCCTCCTCCTCCTTTGGAACACTTCATTAGAATTACTTTGCCTAAGCTTAAGTTTCCTCTCTTTGATTGTTTCATCTGCTTTGATGTGAAATGAAAATTATTATCAGAACTCTGCAAAGTTCCCAAGATTGCTCAGTGCTAAAGCACCCATCCAGCTTCAGCAAACAGCCTGGGAATTCCTTCTCTTTCCCTTTGGCACCGGCGTTCCAGGCTACTTCAGCATTTCATGTCTCAGTATTTCTATAGTTCAGGCTGCTTCACTGCAGGGTTCATATCAGATCTCAGCTGGTATGCAACTTCTCTGAATTCAGTAATTTTGGACCAAGCAGGTAAACTCCTTCAACTCTGTGAGGTAATCCTGCAGTGCCCTACGCTGACAAACACCACGTGAGAGTTCCAACTGAAGCAAATATAGAAGCATGTGCTACACCAACATACTGCATGGTTCCTGCCACGTTATTTTTGACTATTATGTTTAGGCTCTTACATGGCTGCCAGCTACATCCCATGAGCTTTAGGAAAAGGACATAAGAGACTGCATTGTTATTTATTAGTTTTCATTACAAGCCTGGAACTGAAGCACTAGATAGAAACTTTTCTAGATAACACTAAATGTTATCAAGGAAGAATTTTAGAGCAAATAACAAAGCCAGCAAAACCCTAATAAGAATCAAAGGCTATTTCTAACCTTCTCTTCCTCAAGCCTGCAACAAACAACAGGACTTAACCCCGGCAGATGGTCTGCAGTAACTCCAGAGCTTTCCCATGGTATGCGCCCACTAATCTGCCCGGCTACCCTTGCATGTGTGTGCATACAGAGAAGAAAAAGTTTTCTTGGGGGAATTCAGAGGCCAGGAAGGGTAGAAAATCCTCATACATCTAGTGTTTAAGGAAGATAAATCAGGGTGCACCCATTTAGATTCAGGCTAAATATTCTTCACATTGCTTCTACTATATCTCTCCAGACAGCCCCAATACTCAAAACATGCCACCTCCTCTCTCTCTCTCTAAAGTTTCCTGCTTCCTTACACTCTTTCTTCATATCATATTAGTTTTTAGTTCATGCAAAACTATGCCAAAGGGGAAAAAGTAAAGAGCTTTCCCTTGTTTTCTGGTATTGATTTATGTTACAGCCTTCTTCAGACAAACTCAGAAACAATTGAAACCATCTGTATGCCTGATGGGGACTAACAAAAAAAAAAACCTGATGAAGTATGACTTCATAAGGTCCAATGCAGACCAAATTTTTCTCAGGAGAGTCCATATCCCAATCAGGGCAAGCACCAAGACAGTAACAAGCTGACACTTTCCAGAAACTGCATCTAGTCTTTGTATTTCCTCCTAAATACCTACAGGAGCATAACTTGGTGCTCTACTTGCTTTCCTGACCCTTCACTGTCTACAAAGAGAGATTAAAATACACTTAGTGACCAGTGCAACAGCCATATGTTTTGGCTTTTATACAGATGTTCTTTCTTCTCCTTTCTCTAATTAAAAAAAAAAAAACACCAACCAAAAAAGTAGTAGAAGCTCAGATTTTGTGTTCATTAAGCATTTAGTATAGTAATAAGCTAAAGGAAAAAGCAAACAAATGCTCTTAGTGGCTATGTCAGAAACTATTTAAGTACAAAAAAAATCCTAGTCTTTCAGATTGTGTGGGAATCAGATATCCTAGCTGGCCAGTATTCCACTGAAATTCAATATTCAGTCACACTTGAGTACAGCGTGTAAGATGCTTCCTGCATGCAACTGTTAGTTCCACACCATCCTCAAGCATGCACTAATGCTGTTAGATGCAACTTAGTGCAGGACTGCTTCACTCCCACCTAACACACCACAACCAGTGATGTTCTCTACCCAACGTACACCTACATCATTATGAAGAACTGACCAAAAAACACATTTACCAATTTTCCCCTCCTTTGGAATAACAATCCTTCTTTTTCCCTGCAATGGTAATAGTTAGGAAATGCTGCTTTCCTCTTTGTTTCATTGCTCATTTTCTCTCCATAATGCACTGTCTGAAAGCAGTTCCATCTTTCATGCTGACTAAACGCAGTTGGACAGCGAGGAGTGTCTGTGATTAAGCGCATTGCTCAACAGCTGCGGTTGGACAGCTTGGCAAGGCTCTCCAGGCTAGCTGGAGGGAAGAGCAAGAGGCACAGCAGAACTAGGAGACTGACTTGCACTGAGGAGAAAAGAGTTGCAAACCATCTAAATCCAAATTTAGGCTGAACAAGGGCTTTACATGCTTTATCCATCCTTCTTAAGGAACCCCTTATGTAAACTGAATTATGCATGATAAAAATAAATGAGGCTATGTCTGAAACACGGAAACTGGAGAGACGGAGACAAGATGAGAAACAAAAGCCAGACAGAAATAGAACCACAGATTAAAAAAGGTGCAAGGTTTAATTAAACAGCTTATCATGGGACATAGTGTCTTGCTGTTGCTGAAATTAATGTTAACCATCTATGTTCATCTCTCTGGGGCCTTTTAACCACTGTCCCTTGAGAGAGAGAAAAAAAAAAATAGCCTAACACACTCACTGCCTGAATATATACGTAGACACTGCACCAAGAGTTCATCTGCCACCAGTATCTGGGAAGATCACCACTGCCAGTTTTGCCACATACAATAGCCTTTACATCAGGCCATAGAACCTCCTCTCAGCGCTGCAAAAATTAAATTTACTGTCCCATGGTAATTTTACATTACAGAAAAGGGAAAGGAAAGAGAGCAGCTAATAAGATTTCCCAATTATTTCAAGCATAAAAATCTTTATAATCCCCTTTTAAAATGGAAACAAGCACAATGTGGACGAAATGAAGTAGGAGACACACAAAAGTTCTGTCTCAAAGAGTATTTTGCTTTGACCAGGTACCTGCCCAGGCTTGCTTTCTGACTCTGAAAAGAGGCATCAACTCAGAGCTGCGTGTTTCTGTACCAGCATTTTTTCATCTGCTGTTAGCCTTGTCTCTTCTGCAATCTCAGCTGGCAGAACTAAATACTTAGTTGTCTACTGCTGCTTCAGTCCTTTCTCTATTTTCCGAAGTATGACACAAAAGCTTCAAAAAGCATGAGAATGAAATACAGCTTCAAACAGACAGCAGGACAAAGTGTTACCAGCTGGGCACAAAAGGCAATTTCTTAAAAATAAAATACTGCTCCACTGACCACCCAGAGCAGCTAGCACGATTCCTACTATTTAGGATAATCCCTTATGACAGCTCTTTTTCTAAAAGCCTCTTATCTTCTTAGCTACCAAAATGGTAGTTTGGATTATTTCACATTTCTACCAGGTCACTTGATACAAACCTGAAAAGACCTATCAGACCTACACTGTTTCTTTCAGCCTCCCCATTTCATTTCCTATGCATTGGATCAAGTTCAAAAGACAACATTAAAATAAGCTCAAGCTCTAAGGCTAGGAATTGTTGAAAGGTGAGATGAAAGGGCCAAGTATCATCTCTTTTATTTGTTAGCCACATAAAATGCTGGCTACAAAGCTACAGAAGATGAATGGAAGGAATACTGTGAAAGACAAAAAAATTACTGAGAAGGGTATACAGCAAGAGCAGTCATTGAGAAAATTGAGATGCTTCAATGGTGTACAAATCTCCCTCTCAAAAAAAATTGTATTTTACTCTAGACTCCATTATATCTTCCAATATTCCAGGATTGGTCAGTGCTGTGAATGTATTTCGCACATCTTGCAATACGAAGATACACCCCATGATATTAAAAACAGGCTGGAAAGGGATCTTGTCCACGTCTTTCTCTTCCTTTAGAGCATAATCAACTACCTCTGTGTGAATAACGATTAACATTTATCCAGCTGTTCTCAAACATCTCTGGTTATGGAGATTCCCCAGCTTTCACAATTACTCTGCTCTAGAGCTTTGAATTTTCATACTCATTAAAAAAACTGCAATCTTTTATTAAGTATAAGTCCTCTGATCTCATCCCATCCACTGAAAATATGGGCAAAGGACTGTTCCATAACTCTGTGTAGTAGCTTTTGATACACTTTAAGACCTAAGTTCTTCCTGTTGCCTTTTTTCTTTAGACTTACTAGTTCCAACTCTATTTTGTCTTTTAAGTTGTTTGGTAGGCATCTCATCAGTCTGTTGTTTCTATTCTTCTTTTCCTTGGAACTCTTCCAATGGGCCACTAATTTGCTAGAATTCTGTACACAAAACCGGATGTGGTATCTAACAAAGGCCCTACGAGTGCTGAATAAAGAATGAGAACTTTGTGTCCTGCAGCTTAACATCCTATTTCTACATGCCAATGTAGGCTGCTTTCCCTCCATTGCATCACACCGTTAATAAACAGCTTGTGATCCTCTATAGCTTCTACATCATATTCTCAAAAACTGTTCAATACTCTCACTGTTTTCATTACTACTTAACTATTTCCACCTATTCACATTAGCTCTTAACATGTTCCGATTAAACTGCATGGTATTTTGCCAATTAATTTCTTCCACTTGCCAAGAAGATGCTGAATTCTAATTCTGCCTTCCAATATAGTTTTAAGATGACATGAAGCTCGGAAGGATGTCAGCTTTATAAACATATGATCTATTGCATCATCCCAGTGATGACTAAAAAGCAACATGCAACAGTGGAGCCAACAATCAGAAGTTACAATTCTAGCCCCAAAAGCCAGTGTGGAGAAGGAAAAAGCTAATCATAAAGTTATTATCTGCTGTTAAGGCATTTCCAATTATGTCAGAAAACAGGATGCAAGGAGAGAAGCTCATCTGGACAGTACTCTACTTACTACCAAGGCTAAGGATTTTCAGCTCTTTCAAAGTGTATCTCTGAGGAGGTGAGAGTGTTGAGCTTTTGATAAAGGATTTCATTCTTGATATTCTCCCTGTATAACAGCTTAGCATTTCTAACCAAAATGTTTATTTTAAAAGAATCAACTGTCTGAACATATAACTGGAGAAAATAAAAGAATGGTTTTACTTGGTCATTAGTATGACATGTTTGGTATTTGTTGTCTTTTCTTAATCACAACAGAGGATATATGTGAACAAAAAATGTTAAGCAACAGCATGAAGTAACACAATGCTAAACATTTTTACCACTTGATTAACACCATTTTAAATCACTTAATATTTTTAATGTTTTTCAGTTTGGAATCCCAGCTCAGTTTGAGAAATGTTCCAAATTTGATTGAGGAATTCCACTGCTCCATCTGGCTAACCAAATCAACAGCACCTAAAATCTGTAAAACTGTTTACTGCATCTCTGTAAGACATTCACACACGCTTCAAGCTAAGGAAACATTTTAAACCCCAAGTGAGCTGCAGCTAACAAATTTTCAACATACAGAGTGAGAGATTTCTTCCGATTCAGCAAGAGTGTTAAGATATCCTACAGATTCCACTGGTCGTCTGCCCGTTACTGTTCCTTGATTATTTTTATTCTGTATATTTAAACAGATTAAAAAATTTGTCATCTTAATGTATTTGACAAACCAAAACATACAACAGAAACATCAAACAAAGCTACTCTGCTAATTCACACACTTTTTAGAAGTGCGCAAACAGTAAATTCCTTACTTGAACATAAAACATATAGCACAAGTCACTTCAAGGACACTCCCAGTTTTCAGTTTGTTTTCTTGTCAAAGAAAAGTCTAACACAAAAATTTATACAGTAATGTGAGAACTGAAAAATACTTTAAAAATAACACTATGCTCATTAACAAAATTAAAAACTTAGTTTGGCAGGAAAATATTTAAAAGTGTTTTTCATTCCTTCTTCCTTCCATGCCTCCTTTTAACTTACAACTCCTGTTGAACAAGTTGTTGGTAAGACTCCTCTTCATGTCAGATTGGAAGACAATCCTGAGGGCATTTCACTTTGGGCAACCTTCTCAGCAATTATCACATGTTGCATGAAATATTACTGTGAAGGGCAACAGGAGATAATCCACACTGTTCCCCAGTAAATGGTACATCACAAACAACTGAAAAGGGGCAATAGTTGTTCACGCCACAGATGGACTGCATCACCTCCATTTGGACTGAAGCACAATTCAGCCAAGTGCACGCACATAGCTGGACATCTCAGCTAACACTCAGGGCAATCAGAGAGAGCAGGGCTTGCTCCTGAGTGTGACAGATTACCTAAACTCTTAAGAACGCATAAAAAAAGTGAACTAAACTGTTTGATAGTGTATACACAATTTTTGTAAATCACTCAATAGCTAAGTAAGAATGCAAGGGGGGGGGGGGCCGGGGGG